>QNGE01001790.1:10036-58215 GCA_008508345.1 Paragonimus westermani | reverse complement strand
AAAAACCACGCCTCCGATCTGGCCGTCTGTCGTATTTCGCCTGCCCTGCCTCGCCCGTTGGTCCGATCCAGTCGAGCGATGACTCATCCGGTCGCGCACGTTGTCCTTGATCAGATCGCGGCAGGTTTTCGAACGTACCTCCCTCGCGTTGAGGTATTCGGCCGAGCGTGCGAAAACTCGCACCTCCGACCTGACAATCCACCACAATAAGATTTATCCTCCGTTATATAACTCTTCAACACACACACTTTCCAGAGCGATGTAACACGGTGCGTTGTCGTATATCAGCACAATGTCTGGCATGGGTGTATTGATCTTCATCTGATCTAGCAGGGTTCGCAGCCAGTCCTTGCAATCGCTGCTGTTGTATGCTTCCCGCCTCGTCGTATAGTCTACTATCGAGCTTGGTGTCATAGCTTCAATCAAATGTAGGTTACAAACCCGGCTGTTTGTTACAGGGATGCATGCTCTCGTTCCTTTTAATGAACGTCCCAATGACCTTGTACAGAACCAAATGAAGTTTGTCTCATCCATCCAGCGGATAGTCGTTGCATTTGCGTAACACTTCATCAGTCGATATGCACACAGTCGCCGTAACTCCAACTTCTCATTTGACTTCACGCCAATGGATGCCTTGCACAGTTTCTTGACGCTTGTGCACCGGCCATCCAATTATCGACTAATCGCTGTAGTCGATAACTCCTCACACTCCGGTTGTACGCGCAATCGCGAAAATTGCAGTGTGGTCGTTCGACCCACGGAAATCCGCTCTATCAACATATTGATCTCTGATACTGCCAGAGTGTTGCGTCTATCTTTCGCGAGACTGAGCTTCATAACTGATCCAATCCACACGAAGCCAATTGCAAGCGGTATTACACTCGACGCGGGGCAGCGAAAGCCGTAAAGAAGCTGTCTTGCTGATGACGCCTTACTCTCACCTGCAGCTCGGTTGTTTGTGGGCAAGGTGTGCGCACCTTGATTTCAAATGTTTGAATATATACGTAATTGTTTTCTGTAGTTAAATCCCTTTCTTTTTTCCTTCTCTGTTCCTATATGGGGTTTGCTTTTCCTTCATGGTTGTTTGGCAGTTATGCATTAGTGTGAACCATTGATGTATTGTTGTCTATGATGATGATGTTGATGACTCCGTTCAGAAAAGCACCGTACGCCAGTCATCGCTCTTCTCGAATGCTTTGATAATACGCTTCCGTGTTTTAGAGACCAATGCAAGTGTGCTTGCGTCCGCCAGCCATGTATGCGAGGGAACTAATGAAAGTATTCTCACAAGATTTTTTACTCTCACATTACAACTCGAAGTCTACCACGACACTAAACCTCACTCCTATTGGACGTGAGATTCATGGACACCTCTAAACACTCGTAACCCTTTGCCTGTGAAAGCAACCAATACTGCCTGCTGCTTGACGAATTAGTAGGAACAGGGCCAGATGATATGTGCTCCACTTTGATCGCTAACCCCGTTCTCATTGAGCAAATCCGTTGACACCTCTCGAAAAACCCGAACCACTTCCTCTACCAAAATAGCCAATGCGAAGTACTCTACTTAAGATTAGTCGTCCCTTGCAGATAGCTAGGCCAGTCGCGTTCTTGTCGTCAGGTCCGAGACTCTAAGGTGGGAATTCTAATGCACCAAAGTGATTTTCTTTAGTATGTAATGAAAATCTTGTGCCTAAAATGGAAACGTATATGTAAAAAGGTATAGACCGTCTTTCAAATCAGTCGTAGACAATCATATTGAAAACTCTACGAAAATGTTCCACCGCGGTCAAAAAGCAGCGAACAGCACCACGGAGATTATGAAACGTGTGAGGAAAAAATCCCAAATCATTGTTAAACAAAACTTGAATAGTGCGACACGGAAGTTAAGTTACTAATGTATCACTCCTGATCACCAACATTTCGATAAAAGTTAGGGCTTGACACTGTTGGTCTCGGAAGAAAAACTACGACGCTAATTTCTTTTCCCTCACTGATGACCATTTGTAAAACTTAAGTTTGCTGTTCACAGAAAATCTTAGGCTTTGTTTTGTAAGCGTAAGTTGGAACAAACAGGCAGGCAAGATGCAGGACGTCTATTCGGTTCTGTTTTAGCTGTGTTTGTGGCTGATAATTAGTTAATTGTTCCTCTGGTTTCCAACGAACTGAAGATATGCAAACGTCGATATTGTGCACTCGGTTGGAAGAACTAGGGAACAAAGTGGAAATGTAGTTGTGGTATTCATTTCTTTTTGCTTAGTTTCCCATGTACTACGAGAAAAAATTTCGGTTTCTTTAGATGTTTTGCTTAAGGGCCATTTGTGGGAGCTTGCTAAATAGTTAGTGCATTGCAATTCAACGTGATTGAAACAATATTTTTGAGTTTCTTAACTTCTGTTCATAAAATGGTCAAAGTTTTGCTCATGGTTTCACACGACATCGATAACATTTTCCTCCAACCGACTACCAGTCGTGAGAAGCTTCAGATTACCAGTATTTCTACACTCTCATTCAGAAATTAAAGCATGGTAGCTCTTTTTAAAATCTCAATTATGAGGTGGTTCAAGGAATATGTTAAAAATCCCTTGCAAAGATAAAAATTTGATTAACACGCTTAGCAAGAAGGTTCTTGGTCAATCCAAACGCGATCATAATACATCAACACTTGCTTCACTATCAAAAACGACGGAGTTACCTCTACCCTGCACTTGCAAAGTTGTAATTGCAGACGATTGAAACTAGAGTCACGCAGCAGATGTCACATCCGTTGAAAGATGCATTAACAGAGCCGTTGGAGAACGACCCAGATGAAACGGAACTTTCTGATATTCATTTCCATAGACTTAAAAACTACTGGCCGTACAACCATACTTACATTATAATTCACTGTCCTGAAGCATGATAAATACTTGAAACTCCCGAATCATCATTCGAACCTAGTGATTATCCATCAACAGTCTGTCCTATGATCTCAGAACCAGCGGAACACCGTCCTGTGTTTCTCGTCTGTCTAGGCGTTAACACTACTGACGATATAGATAAATTGGTGCGTTTCGTTCGAGAACAATCATTCTCGCTTTCAACTTGTTTACATGTTAACAACTGACTAAAAAGCACAAAACGATTTCAAGTAGTTAATTGTCTTATCACTCTTACATATTTGACGCAGTAGTGAAAACTAGTCACATTAGACCAAGTTGTTGATACGAAATCAACCAATGATTAGCAGGTGACTGCAGCGAATCGGTTTCCTCAGCTCCAGAGAGGTGGCACGTCAACGCAATGACCAATCCGAATAGAACTGTGGAGTGGAAAAGTTTTTTTTTGTGGTGAACACCGCAATAAACAAAGTGTAACGCACTTTAAAACGGACAAGCTACGAGCCAAATCCAGCCAACCAATAGGAGAACTAAGGGTTCGGTACCAGCTGTCTCCTAATTTTACCAGTCTTTTGTTTATAAAATAACCCACAGAAATTCAGCAAAAACTGAGATTCGCTATGTGCTGCAAGTTTTGCTGTTGATTTCATTTCGGTTGGTAACAAATTTACCCAATTGAGATGCAATTTTTTAAAGTACGAAGTGCCCATCGATCCACGGATGTTGTGATCTCGAAAGTTGTCAGTTGTAGACTGCATTTTATTCTAACTGTTGAACTGTTCTATGGGATGTCGTTCGCTGAAGTTGTTAAACAGAAATGAGAACTCATCACGAGACCTGCGCAACGTCCCCTGATGTGCCTTCCAGAAAATGAGTTATCTCTGGTTTGATGTATCAACGACGAACAAGTACACTTCGATAGATGCAAGCTTTAGTAAGTTTTTGTAAAGTGAAATGTTGTGTTTCTAAACGTTAGAAGTAATAATGGATAGGGCTTGCATACGTTTAAACGGGTGCCGGACCAAACGTTACGTTGACCAATGCTAACTGACAAATATAACAGTCGCGGTGAGTAAAATGATTTCAGATGACCCAATGTTTATTGGGTAAATCGAGATATGATGAGTATCAAGAGCTGTTCGGTTGTTCAAATCCATAGTATGTATGCATATGAATGATTTCACACTATGGAAACCCATTTCCCTTTTATCTAATGCGATATCGATCAGCACCATGTCGCTAGCTTCTGCGTATGGTGTGATTGGCAAACCTGAAGTTCTGAAGCTACCACGTGCCCACAGGAGAGAAGTATGATAGGATGAAGTAAAAACGGAGTGAACAACTCCAATTTCAGTCGAACTGGACACTGTAGGCTAAAAGCTGTGGTTTACTTTTAAAGACTGTCACTTGTCTGACAGAATGAAATATGCATGTGTGCTTGGCCTCCACTTGCTGGAGTGGACAACTATGGACAACGCAAATTATGAAACAGCATGTTACTGTTAACTTCCAGGGTATTATAGACAGTGTACAGAACTGACCATTCAGGAGGACTCGTTTTCGGAATTAAACTACCATATACTATAAAATATCGTTTGACGTGAGAAATACATTATCTGCTGACTTAACTCGAAAT
Organism: Paragonimus westermani; assembly: GCA_008508345.1. Classification (NCBI taxonomy): domain Eukaryota; kingdom Metazoa; phylum Platyhelminthes; class Trematoda; order Plagiorchiida; family Troglotrematidae; genus Paragonimus; species Paragonimus westermani. Next base: position 53,700 of record QNGE01001790.1, on the reverse strand, counting down.
CCCGAGGGCACACGACTGAATAGAACAAAAACATCCCCATCGTCATAGTCAGTCGAACATTTGGTAAGCCAGGCTTATCACAGCACTACAGGATTTGACAGCTAAACAGGCTATTAAAAGAGAGTTCCTTAGCTACTATCCGCATTTTGACACACTGTGGATAAAAGTAAAAGACGCGAAACTGAGGTTTTTTTATTTCGGAATTAACTAAAACCCAGTCCCATACATTTGAAAATTTCTGTCAAAAACATCTAGATTGTCCAGGCCTATGCAAAAGCGAGTTGCCACCTTTTTTAGCAACACACTCAAAACGTACTGCATAACGGGACGCCTAATCTGGTGCTTTGGTTTGATTGGAAAATTAAGGTATAATCACCAGTGTTCCAAAGTCGGACATGTAACAGAACTGAACAACATGGACGTTTGGCTACTAAGATTGCTTTCAGCGTTTACGAGAGTAGCACAGTAAACGCACAACGACATAATTGTGGCTACCGGCAATGAATAGGTGATTTAGGATAATCGTTCAACACTGGCAAGGATATCCATTAAGGAAAACCCTGCCAACAACATAATTGGAGTATGGCACCTCTTGTCGTAAGCGCATGGCTGAAAAGTCTGTGAAGTTGGGAAATGAGAGACAAAGTAAGTACCTTTAGCAGACAGTGTACCAACAAAACTGAAAAAGTGTGAATGTGGCAGATCGCTACTGTCCAATTTGCGTCTAAGTTACCCGTCGTTTCCTGTTTGTGTGCAATGATAACCAGTCAGTCCCAGAGAGCCAGTGAATTACCGGATGCATTCTTCGCAAAGTTACATAGTGATGACCTACGGAGTCTATTGTTACGTTGAGTTCAGTGTGCCAGGATTCGATACCAAACAGTTGTCAATCCTCACACTGCTGACACACACCAGATGCCATTTCTTCGACAATTCTGGCTCAGGACTGTATCCTAACGTTATCTAAGATCTGAGATGGTAAGCTACGAAGTATCTAACTGAACAATATCCTGATATCCCGGTTTATGACCACTGGGATTTCACCTACCTGCATTTTGCTACTCTTATAATGGCTGCTTATTTATCCTTCCACCAGTCACCTGACCGCCGTGTTAAGCCATCGAAGCTGGTTGCGTATAACCATGCGCTCTATCCCTTCAATAACTGGCGGGGAAAGGCCTCAATGTCCGTAACAATATCCATTTAAGAAATATCCAGAATGCATCTTTTCATGTTCCATTTATACAATGTCTAGTTTTCTGTGCCGTACAACAGCATTGATCAGCAACTTTGTTTAATGTTCAAAACGCGAAGCTTCCAGCAGCGTTGTTCACCATATCCTGAAGTGGAACCACCTTTGTTCGCTGGGACCAATTTACTGAATTTTTTGATAGATTGTTACGCAAGTGGAAGGACCCTGTGCATCTATCCATTATATGTCTACTGGTACACTTTGCAAGCACGTAAACACACGGGCAATATGTTCCTCTCATATTGCGATCGTATTGATTTGGTCTGGTCTTTTGTGAGATATACTTCCACGCTTGAATGATGTGACTAAATATAAAGTTGTCGTCAGCAACTGACAATTCACATGTCCTACTCATCTGTTCTGTTCGAATTGTGAATTACGGGGCAGATAGGCCATTTAGGAACAAAATTAGCAGTTACCCCACCGGATACCCTCCTGAGACTTTCTACTGTTTCTCAGTGCGAAAGGTCAACAGTGTTCCTGGTGTCATAGTAACTGGGAATTAGTGGGTTAACAGAACACAAATTCTTATTGTAGTGTGTTCTAGCTGTCCGGTTATTACACGCAAGATCTAAGCTTAGAAAGTTTGGAAGTTATTTTTCCATCGTAAAGTACGTGAGGTCAGAGATGTAACGGCCAATATGACTGATGAGAGTAAATGAAATGTTAACATATCGCAATATATGTCTTCTTTCTGCTCTGATGAAGTGGTTAAAGGGAACTCAGTGTTTCAATATGCTTGTCACAAAAACATGAGGACAGGTGTCCAAACACCTTTTACCACAATTATCCTTGACACAGTAGTAGGCAGTCTAACGAAATATAACTCTGGTACCTTCCCTCAAAAAAACATCAAAAGTGCGCAAATTAACAAACCCTAGCTACTGGCCATCGTGCAACGCAAAAGCACGAACACACGGATACGCTTTTCTCATGTGAAAATCTACACCAAACTGAACTCGCAAACATGCGCCTGGATGACTGATAGCTTCGGTTGGTATGTTGCCAGTGCACTAACAATAATAATCCTGCCGCAAATGTGCCCTTTTCAACCCAGTGAAGTGACGGTATAACAAACCGCCAAGCTTGGTGCAGTGAAAGCTGTACAGCACTCCATCATTTATTCGCAGAGAGGAATACCGTTCATAGATTGGAGGACGAATGTCCAATTCAGATCAACAATTAGAAATAAATATATACGGACTCCCCAATAGGTGAAATGTGTGGTGATTTTGTGACCACAGAAGTGTGTTATTCAGATAGACTAACTATTCCGACTTACTAAGGACTCCCAAAGTAAATGCACTCCATGATAAAGATGATATCAGCTGTGAATGGGCGATGTCAGCTACTTCGGAGTCGAACAATCCATTCCGTAGTACAACTATTCTTTGCAAACATTTTAGGAGCTTTCCAGCAGTTACATTTCTCAAGTAGTAGTCATTTGGTGATAACCATCAATAGACGTTTCATAGTTCGAACATTTGTTACCATGACTTCACAACAACATTAAAATTTCAGGTAAAAATAATCAAGCGGATAATAGGGAACGGAAACCCAATCAATGAAGTAGGCGGACGTAATAAGTCCAGTGTGAAAAGAACTTGAAAAAAACGGCTGTGTAGGTTCAAAAGAATGCATTGAACCATCTGACTGTGAATGCTTCAACACAACAGGGGGTAGAAATCCGGCACGCTTTCATGAGGCAATCGTGTTGACCACCGTGACATTCACCTCACGTCAAACATGACCGAATTCTCATATGTGAACGCCCAACCGCCTTCGCTTGCAAATAATTATCAGGTTGCCGGGTTATCATGAGAGGGGAAACATTGGCTGTCTTGTTAATTCCAGCCGATAACCTCGCAATCAGGACTTACGAGACAGGTCGAAATCTCTTAGCTTGTTTGACCTGCTAGACCATATTTTAGATTTCTGATGCGCATTGGGGGATATAACCAAGTTCTAGTTTACCGGCCGGAGTTCAAATCCCGGCCGTGGCAAGGATATGCACTACTGATGAGCTCCAATGAGAGCGAAACTCGAGTCTAGTGCTTCTTTTCGAAAGAGGCTGGCTGGGGAGTCAATCTGAATGCGAAGGCTGCGATCAAATGTGAGTGAGGGTCAACTTGAGGACAAGTTCTAGTTGCCAAATTTGACTTAATGATAGTTCCACTATTGCATGTCTTCGCGGACCGCGAAGTTTACCTACTGGTGATCAATACGGCTTAGAAGGTCCATGTTTTATCTGGTTAGTGATCTGTTATCGTAAGATAAATTGCACACGTCATCTTACGCGACCTTCCATTTCGTTGAAACTTTCATATGCTTTGTCACTGAAGATACGTTCAGCCATCCACAGTTTCAACAGTCGCTCCACCCATCTATACCCTTTTCCATATATGTTTCCATTTTAGGCACAAGATTTTCCATTACGTGCTAAAGCAAATCACTTTGGTGCATTAGAATTTCCACCTTAGCTTCTTGGACGTGACGGCAAGAACGCGATCGGCCCAACTAACCGTAAGGGACGACTAATCTTAAGTAGAGTGCTTCGCATTGGCTACTTTGGTAGAGGATGTGGTCTGGGTTATTCTACTTGTCAGTAATACAATTTCTATGCTCAGCAGTGGCGTTGGTGGATTCCAGCGTGAACTGTTTGAGAAATCCTGCCGGGGCAGTCGATCCCCTGAATCATTTGGTGGATTCCATATGAGACAGTGGGACGGGTGGGTGACAGAGTCCAAATGTGAAATTTCCAACGTATCGTGAGATGCCAACAGTTCACTCACTGTTTTCAATCGCGAACGTAAAACATTCGTTTATCTAAAGTATGTGGGTAGTTCGGTTGTTCTTCACCGTGCGAACAAAAAACGGAAAGTCTTACGTAATCTATGCACATTCACAGACCAAACATTAGTTTAATCAGGGCCGAATTCCAAAAAGTGGGAAGTACAAAATCAATTTGTGGTTGCTCTGAATAGAGCATTCTACGTTCACTGAGAGGATGTGGGTTTAAGGTTGTGACCCAACCGTTTCAACGTTCATCGCCTGCATACAGCACCGTTCGACATGATGAACGAAGCTAGCGCAATGGTCTCCGGTGACGTCGCACATAGCAGACATGACTACTGTTTCCAGGGCCCGCATTCTCCACTCCCGTTGACTTTGCACACCCTGAGGATCTCCGGTTATTATTGTCTCGTGGTGCATCTGCAGCTTCCTTTTAACTCTTGCTGTCACCATGCTTCAGATATTCTCAATTGGATTCAGCGTTGGTGAATAGGGTTCCAATCGCAAGATTTGTCCTCCATTATATAACTCCTTAGCAAACACAGTTTCCAGATCGGTGTGACACGGTGCGTTGTCGCATATCAGCACAATGTTTGACATGGGTGTACTGATCTTTATCTGATCTAGCAGGGTTCGCAGCCAGCCCTTCCAATCGCTGCTGTTGTATGCTCCCCGCCTCATCGTATAGCCTACTATCGAGTTTGGTGTCATAGCTCCAATCAAATGAAGATTACGGCCTCGGCTGTTTGTTACAGAGATACATGCTCTCGTCTCATCGACCTCGTACAGAACAAATTGAAATTTGTCTCATCTATCCAGCAAATAGTCTTGGCATTTGCATAGCACTCCATCAATCGATATGCAAACAGTCGCGGTAACTCCAAATTCTCATTCGAGTTCACAAAAGTGGGCACTTGGCGCAGTTTCTTGACGGTTATGCACCGGTCATCCAAGTATCGACTAATCGTTGTGGTCGACAACTCCTTCTCAAACTCAGCCTCCACGTGCAGTTTCAAAAATTGCAGTGTAATCGTTGAGTCCACGGAAATCTACTCCAGCAACATGTCGATCTCTGATTCTGTCAGAATCTTGCTTCTGTGTCCTTTACGAGGCTGAGCTTCATAACTGATGCAATCCACATGTAGCCACTTGTGAGCGGAATTACACTTGACTCCGTTCAGAAGGGCAACCGTGCGCCAGTCATCGCCCGTTTCAAATGCATCGATAACACGTCTGCGTGTTTCGGGACTGATGCAAGTGTACTCGCGTCCGCCAGCCATGTATGTGAGAGAACTAATGAAAATGTTCTCACAAACTGGTTCACTCTCACATCAAAACTCGAAGTCTACCACGACCCCAAAGCTCACGCCTATTGGACGTGAGATTCACAGATACCCCTAACCACTCACAACCCTTTACCTGCCATAGGAACCAATATGGCCAGCGGGTTGATGAACTAGTAGAAACAGGGTCAGGTGATCAGTGCTCCACTTTGGCCGCTAACCCCGATCTCATTAAGCAAATCCGTTGACACCCCTAGAATAACCCAGACCACATCCTCTACCAAAGTAGCCAATGCGAAGCACTCTACTTAAGATTAGTCGTCCCTTACGGTTAGTTGGGCCGATCGCGTTCTTGCCGTCACGTCCAAGAAGCTAAGGTGGAAATTCTAATGCACCAAAGTGATTTGCTTTAGCACGTAATGGAAAATCTTGTGCCTAAAATGGAAACATATATGGAAAAGGGTATAGATGGGTGGAGCGACTGTTGAAACTGTGGATGGCTGAACGTATCTTCAGTGACAAAGCATATGAAAGTTTCAACGAAATGGAAGGTCGCGTAAGATGACGTGTGCAATTTATCTTACGATAACAGATCACTAACCAGATAAAACATGGACCTTCTAAGCCGTATTGATCACCAGTAGGTAAACTTCGCGGTCCGCGAAGACATGCAATAGTGGAACTATCATTAAGTCAAATTTGGCAACTAGAACTTGTCCTCAAGTTGACCCTCACTCACATTTGATCGCAGCCTTCGCATTCAGATTGACTCCCCAGCCAGCCTCTTTCGAAAAGAAGCACTAGACTCGAGTTTCGCTCTCATTGGAGCTCATCAGTAGTGCATATCCTTGCCACGGCCGGGATTTGAACTCCGGCCGGTAAACTAGAACTTGGTTATATCCCCCAATGCGCATCAGAAATCTAAAATATGGTCTAGCAGGTCAAACAAGCTAAGAGATTTCGACCTGTCTCGTAAGTCCTGATTGCGAGGTTATCGGCTGGAATTAACAAGACAGCCAATGTTTCCCCTCTCATGATAACCCGGCAACCTGATAATTATTTGCAAGCGAAGGCGGTTGGGCGTTCACATATGAGAATTCGGTCATGTTTGACGTGAGGTGAATGTCACGGTGGTCAACACGATTGCCTCATGAAAGCGTGCCGGATTTCTACCTCCTGTTGTGACAAGCCGCCTGCCGAGCTCCAACGAGGATATAACTCGAGTCTGAAGATTCTTTCCGAAAAGAGCTAACTGAAGTCTACTGGGATGTGACAGATTCGAAAAACTGCGTGGTGTTCAGCTTACGTCAAGTAATACTTCTACCGTTTACCGGTAACCATAAATTTATCTGGCAGAAACAAAATGTTAAAGTTTTCGACGAAGGTTTTTTTCAGGACAGTTAAAGCACGTCCTCCAGCTTGCTCAGACTCTGGCTATTAGGTGTCAGAATCCCCCTATGTGTTCAAAACGCGTTCTTGTTGCTGTTTTGGCCCCCTCATGGTCGTCATTTGTGCACGTCCGATTGCTTATTTTCATGTCCTTCCTTTTAGTCCTTCCAATCATACGGACCTGAGTCATGATGTTTAAAAGTATTTACACATCCGTATGTGATCAGAAGGTATGAGATGTTACCCACGAGAAAACCATGTAAATTGCGTCTTTCCGTTTTCGTATTCAAGCTTAAATTTAATTGAAGTAAGTTCCACATACAAGCTAATTAAATGCTTCACGAGACCCACCAGTTACCAACGTCAACCACTAGCGAGTACTGGTACATCAACGAAGCGGTCCACTTGAAATGCACTCAAGGGGTTGATTTTATTCAGTTGATGGGCTCCTTCATTTCTAACTGAGATGACTTCCGTAAGCAGCTATAATGATCATTAATTTTGTCTTGTAATTTTTCTCATGCTATTAGTTCGACAGATTCCGTTGCACTGAGTGATAGGCATGACGCAGAAGCAGACCAACCAGTTCAATTTAGCGTGATTCCTTCGGAAGAGTAATGACGTCAGTCAGATTGCTATGACTAAAGGAACGAGGTGGCATTTGCTTGCATTTTAATCTCAGATTATTATTAACTCCTAGTGCATTGTTAAAGAGATTGTGTCAAGTCAAATCTTCAGTTGTAGATAAGTAGTGATCCAGTTACACGGCAAGTGACTAGGAAGCCTGACAAAACCGAAAATCACAATAACTTGGGGGTGTTACTTGGTAAGCTGAGGGGTAAGGGAAGGGAGGAACCTGCTTTCAAGTGGATCCGAATGTAAGCACTAGGGTATGAGTACAATGCTTTCCAGAAAAAGTGACAATCATTTGCAATATTGGTCAAGAACTTTAGTAAAAATAGGCATTCAACAGCATCAGTCGCTAAAACAAACAGAGGACAGACGAAACCAACAAATGCGAGTCTTTCACACCAAACAGTCTAGCGGTGAGAATGGCTTTCCCTGAAACAGTTGGGTTTAGTGTTTACCAATAACTTTATGTGAAAATTGCTTGTATATTTCTTGACTTATTCAATGTGCAAATTTCGACTGCTGGCTTAGTTTTACGAAACACGTAATGAACGGGTTTGAGTTTGCGCGCTACAATTGTAGTCATTAACGGATGAACTTATACGCTAAAAGTAGTTCTGTGTTTTGCTCATTATTTAATCAAATATACTGTCTTAAGTTCATAAGTGAAGGACGGAATTTTGTTGTTTGAGTCAATATGGTTCTGATACGTGAATGCATACATGGTTGTTTTCCGCTCCACAAAATGCGTGAATTTCACACCACTCAAAGTGTACCATAAAAACTACATGAATGAAGCCATAAAGTGAACAGTGGTTACTTATTTATGAGTAACAAGCTAGACTGTAACGCAAAGTAAAATAAGTTCTCTATCCTCAATAAACGGTATATGTCATAGACTGTGTTGAGTTGAACAATGTATTTTTGAGAAACTGCATTCAAAACGATAGTGTACAATTGATGATACAGAAATGCCAGATGTAGTTCTGCAGACAATTGATCTTAGCGCAAACTTTCACAAAAGGGCGCACGTGTCGGAACCATGAAAACAGTCGCGATTATTGTTGTTTTACGTGAATAGAAAATTTCGAAAGAACCTTCAGAACGCAGGTCTGAAATCATCCTGTTCACAGCTAGACAACAAAAATCAAAATATTTGCGCAAATTGCAACATTGGCTGCTTTCGTGTCTGTCAAATCATCGTGATTTTGAAGGAAGCTCAGGTACTAAAGTGGGTAATCACCCTGCCACATTTATTGGATAGCACTGAGGTGTGACGTTAATCATACAACCGCATCTTCGATTGTGACACGTGTCACATTAAGCTTCCTATACTATGGAAGCGCAACAATCAAGGTTAACTTCAATTTTTCCAAGTGATGGTGAAACCTTTGCATTAAAAACTCTGTTGTTGCAAGACGCAGGAAGTCGGAGACTGCCTAGATCAGAGTGTGACTATCAAATCTGTTGTAACAGTGGTTTGCAATTAATGTGTGAGAATTTCTTTGTACTGAAAACCAAATACATGGGTTGTAAGTTAGCATAAAAATGAGATAGTTCCATCACGTCCGGAAGTTCATGAAAACGATTAGGACGGACTACTATAAAAAGTTTGCTGACCCTTTTTTGCACGTTGTAGAGAGCACAACCAGGAAAAGTAGTGCGTTTTGCTCTGATTGCTTACGGACTTAGTTAGATTTGCTTGTTTTAGTTCAATATCTTATATGAGTTTGGCAAATTTAGAACACTTCTTTATAGGTTTTGACGAAAGAAGACAGCTGCATCTGGGAACAGTTATGGTCATCAACGGAAACGGAGTCGTTTAAAGCGAGAGTAAAATGCGGGTTCTTAAAACTGGACAGTACCAACAGCATCTGCTCGCTACCTGTACAGAAAGTGACTCATAAAAGCTAGAGTATTGTCTACTGCCCGTTGCTTGATCCTTAGTAACCAAAGTTTTACTGGGTACAAGAGAATAGGTTGTGCTGCCTGCATCAAAGTGGTGATGAAACTGTACTGCTCAAGTTCGACGAATTATCTGACTCACTGATTATTATTCTGCCTGGCTGATAGATCGACTATTAGGAGCGCCAACTATAACGCAGTGAAATTTTGCCTCCATGTGCCCTACTCCCGCATGTCGAGTCGTTTGCCCTGTTACCCAAGATTCATCAAGCATCTGGCATGTAAGCTCTCGAGCAAAAGTGCCACCATCGAATTATCTTTCGTTTTGCATTTTATGTAACTTACGGCGCGGAGAATATACCAGAAATGAGTGTTTGGAGTAAGCCCACAAAAGTGAAGGCAGTCGTGTAAAAAAATATTTTCTCAGGGAATCTACGACTACAAAGATATTTAGCACATGTGCACTACTGTCATAGGGTAGTATTCTAAAGAATATCGCAAAATTTACTGTACCACGTGATATAATTTTGAATGTGGTGAGCAGACTCAATTTCTAGATGAATTTTTAATTTCTACTGATTGAATTAAAATAATGGCCTTCGAGAACTGCTGCTTGGACCAACCGAAAAATTTGTAGTCTTTGCTATCAGTTGGTGTCTTACTTAGAACTGTTCGCGAAGCACTAAATTAACTTGCCCTGGTAAACGAAGATGCGAATTTAAATTGTTGTTAACGTAGTTGAGTTATTATTCCGTTTGCTCCTATAACTCAGCTATCTCACTGTTACTCAAGAAATACCCTATAATGTAATTACATTTCCGGCAAAATAGAGTAAAATGCCCCCGTTTTTTTCACTGCGCCTATACCAAAGTTATCGTGAATGTTTTCCGTGATTTTTCAAAGAGATTGTCTGGTGTATGCACAGTTTAAAATGCACATTCAATAGCAGCATTGGTAAATTAGGTGAATGGGACTTAGTAGTTCAATTTCGTTGCACTGTCGGCTGTGAAATTAACAGTATGAAAATTTCGCAACTTTTCACTCTCGTTCACTTAAGAAACAGTTTATTGTTACTCCTGTGTTATAGCTGAGAAAATGATTCAACAGAAAAATTAGCTATTGCCTGCTCTAATTGGTTTAAAGATTGGACATTAGTATACAGAAAAATCAATATGGAGTCTGTGATACAGCCGGTTATTCAGAGATAATTTACTCTGAAAAGTTGCACGTTAGAGTGCAGCCACAAAAACGATTCATTCATGACCATGGTAGAAGCTAGTCAGAGCACAAATTTTGGGTTGACCAAGGGAATAATCTGGCAAGTTTTTTGTAGACGGAAAAGCAGTGAATGGCTGATTACCATCGCTACAAATCTTTGTTCTCATGCCTCAAAATTTTACCGTGATACATTTAGTAATATTCAACGAATATAGACCATGTAGCGCGTAAGGGTTCATGACACATCGCGGCTTGCCACAGTAAAATGAACGGAACAGCAGAATTCATCGAACATCTCAATTACAGGGTTCCAATTATCTTCATTCTGAGTGACAACGGGGAAATGATATTCTGAAAAAGGCTACCTGTAATGAAAACTTCATAGACAATATCTACTGTTTGGTATTAATATATGACGTGATAGTTGTAACGGTAGAAAATCGTTCTTTGGTGATAAGACATTAACACCACTACCCTAAATGCTGACAAGATGAAGTATGTTTTGGTGTTACTATGGTGTTCTGTTTTGTAATCAGTATAAATAAATGCGAACTGGGAGCACAGCAATGTCTACGGTGTACTGGACAATTTGCATAGTTACCAGTGGGTGGATTTGCACCGACGTGTCTGTACCTTGAAGCTCACTTACAACGCACAACCAGCAAACTACTTCGCCCACGTACGCATTGTAACAGAGAAGTGAGGCGTACTCAGTCGATCTAAAAACTAAGATGAATCAGCGCCTAGACAATCAAACAACTCGTGCAGTTTTGTGAATTAAACTGAAATCAGTGCTTAAATTCGTATCTCCTTTTCATTCTTCTGGGGTTTCTACGATCCAGCTTCTTCAGATGTTTGTTTTTCTTTACTGCTCCTATGGTATACACGATCGATTGCCTTCATTGGACTGTTAAAGGCTGGCGACCCAACCATAACCAATTGCCCGAGCGCATTACGAAACGCTAATATTTCTGGAAATTTCCCTAGCGGATATACACCGCAAGAAGTTAACATTTCGTTTATTCTCTCCAGTCACGAACGTAAAAGAGTAGAATGTACAGAACATGCGATTAACAACACAATATAAACATTCAACGATTGAGTTTACATGAAACAAAGACTGTCGTCCGTTCTAGGGCAGACAAACTGCGTGAGTCAATAGTTTATGCATACATAAAGCCAAACGGTGAGTACCGATCAACACTGCCTCGAAGACAGTGAACAGTCTCGGGTTCTGATTACGCAACAGTACTTGAAACGAGTTGACCGGGTCAACAACGTGAATTGTTTCCATGATGTGCTTTGTCATGGATGAGGTCAGATGTCGTCTTAACCGTTCTTTTGCCAATGTCTGTTGCGTCATGACATATGTTCAACCATTCTTTGTCGAAGGCACCGATTCGTTCTGCCGATATAGACGTCACCGCAACTGCAAGTCAAAATAAAGGTTGATGGCTGTGTTCGTCTGATCATGGAAACCTTGATGAACTCGGTTTTTTAATCTGGAAATAAGAACAGGATAATTGAAAGTTTTGAGGATGTCTTGTTAAAAAACTGTCTAGAAATGAGCATAATACACGTAATTTTAAAGCGACAAACACAAAGGAAAATCTGAGACACAGGGCATCCCACAATGGATTTAACGTTCAAGCAACTTTCCTGGACACCAAAACGTACAAAACGTGCACCTAGTGTAGCGAGAAGGCGTCCAATAAAGCACAATCTTTATTGTCCAAACCGCTAGTCACATGCAACGCGCGCTCTCTCGTTTATAAGTCGCAATTCCAACCCGCAGCACCCCCCGGTTTCCGTTCACACGTCGTGTGCACTTCTAACCGGTTTACGTGCGTGACCGGTGCCTTCTATCGGAGGGTTTTTCGCTTGCCATTCCTCGTCTGTTTGTCCGATTCCGTTGCGCGTTGGCTCGTCCGGCTGCTCGTGCTGTCCGCCATCCACCCAGTGCTGGCCTTGACCGTATCCCAACATCGTGTCGAGATGTTCCTCTGAATGTTGGAAAAACCACGCCTCCGATCTGGCCGTCTGTCGTATTTCGCCTGCCCTGCCTCGCCCGTTGGTCCGATCTAGTCGAGCGATGACTCATCCGGTCGCGCACGTTGTCCTTGATCCGATCGCGGCAGGTTTTCGAACGTACCCCCCCCCACGTTGAGGTATTCGGCCGAGCGTTCGAAAACTCGCACCCCCGACCTGGCAATCCACCACACTAGGTCGCTATAGATCCTTTGGATCGTATTTGACTGTAAACGTGTGAATGTGGAACATAAACCCTGAAGGAAGACACTGACAATTCGAATGAGATCAGTGTTTGTGAAGAGCTTTACATAACCGTACTTTTCAAAGTGGTTTTCTGGATATTATTGTATTCGATGTGACATATAAACATAACAGCAAATCATGGAAACACTGTAGTTACTTACTACACACGCAGTAAATGTTTCACCGACGCCACAGTAGACGACAGGAAGTAACTGGATACTGAACTATGTGCATGGTTCTTTGTGGTTTGTATGCACATAAGTTGAGACGTCAAAAACGCTAAATCACTGACATACAGATGTGGTCAGATTGTGCGCAATTACTTAAGCTCTCAGTGACTGCAATTCTCTTCTTGATTTACTTAATGAGAAGCACAAAAGATTCGAGTATGTTAATATCCGCCGAAGTCCTCGGTTGTGTGTTGAAGTCAGTAGCAAAAATCTTAGATCATCCATTTGGTTTTATTTTCAAGGTTTCCTTAAGCCTTGTGTTCTTACAAAATTTCACAAAAGCAGTGAATTCATTTGCCCACAGATGATGCATCATCGATTCAGGCAAGGGCGTTCACGTATACAGAATCTTCTACCGCACTTGAGTCTTGAGAAGCTGGGTCAGGTGTACCCTTTGTTTTGTTTGGATTCCAACTGCCCTAATCAGACATACCATCAAGCATTTGTATGCACCACAAAACCAATGACATGCATAGGAAAAATACTGCGATCTGCTCCACATCTTTCATTCTAATGCAAAATATTCGCAATATACCACACCATAGAGAGCAATGTACGCAAACATTCTTGAAGAGATGTCTACACGTGCATTATATTACATGATACTTGGAAGAACTTGCAAAAAGCTAAGGCAGTTGGTATTCGTTTTGTCATTGCGTCACTCGCTTTGTCTCAAACACAACTGTAAATCAATACAAACGTTCAGACATTTATGTAGCATTGGCGAATTTCTGTATTTCATCAGCAAGCTGCAGGAGTGAGACAGTTACGGATCCGATGAACCAGAACTAAAGCTTAGCTGAAGTATAGGGCTGATTATCGAGTTACAAAAAACCACGCTTAGCACTTTATTAGGAATAGTTGAAAACTAACTCCTTACAAACAACAAGTGATTGACTGGTTAATAAATTTAACATAAGTGACCGACCTACCCACAAGCACTGTAGTGCATGAGCTCACAAAATTTTGGATGTACATAACGTATTCTGGCTGTTGATTCTCGATCAATATATAGGCCAGCTAATCATAGACAATTGAGCTATTTCAAATTCGTTGTAAACTGTTGTTTTTACGTTGTTCCGATATTAGCAGAGATGTCACAAACAGCAATCATCAGTGCTCTCTAGTCCCCATTATTTCGTGATGAAGCAAATTGGGTCTTCCCCGAACCACAGCTAATGGACTCATCACTGTTAAGTGCCAAGTGGTGCTTCAATGGTAAAAATAATACCAACTATATCGTTGGAAGTCTCGGAAACTAACTAGTTTGGTGTTGAGCACACACCTTATCAAACAAACAGGACTTGGTGTTGTACGGTTTCTAGTCTCCGATCACGTGTGCTCTGATACGGGCTATGAGTCCAAACGACTGCGTCCAAACGAATCCGCTTCGCCATCACACACGTCCGAAAATTAGGACGCTTAGAGTGAAAGTCACACGGTTTTCTAGTTGGCCAACCAGCCAAGCCAAACACTTGCTTAGGGTAGGAGTGGAGACTGCTAGACGGTCAAAATCAGTCAGAATAATGCTATAGATGCCTTGGTGGTTGTCATGGTAACCAGTAAAACTTGCAGTCCAAAACGAATGTTACCAACACATGAGAATATTTTGCAATCAAGGTGGTAAAACCTGGAAGCTAAAGTCTGGCACAGCAAACGAGTGTTGTTTATTAAAGCAATGACATCACAATGAGTACGATGAACCAGCCTATCGAAAACTGAGTTCATCGATCACCATACACACGGCTCAGACCGGACACAAGACGGAATTAATCAGATCGTTCTGATGAACCACGGTGGGTGATATTTTAAAAATGCACATACTAACAGAGACGATGTTTTCTTGCTAGTCATGTGCTCCCTTGTTTGTCTGCGTTTGTTTTTATCTCCTAACCAAGATCAAACGATTTATTTGACACCACTGGTAATACTTATTTCGTTCATAATCGGTCATTTGTACTCTGAAGTGATATACGTCTACGTTTGCAGTGAACAAGCAAAATTAATTTATTTCTGGAACTCCCTCTCTAACTACCCTGTTCAAATTTTGGAGAAATTGAAGCAAGTAAAGGGAACAGTTACTCTTTACAGAACAAATTGTTTAGCATTTGCGACGTTTTTTTGGAATCCATCATAATCATCCATAGTTTACCGGTGAGCAGTCCGAGATTCCATTGATTTTTATTTGGAGATCGTTCATGTTCGACTGCAGCTTTCGCAACGAGGTTGCTGATAATTAATTTCAAGCTGGTGCCCAAACAACGTTCAAGCTGAATCTAGCCAAATTCCCAAAAATTCTTCAGTGATCTAAAATATGGCCTAGCAGGTCAAACGAGCTAAGAGATTTCGACCTGTCTCGCAAGCCCTGATTACGAGGTTATCGGCTGGAATTAACAAGACAGCCAATGTTTCCCGTCTCATGATAACCCGGCAACCTGATAATTATTTGCAAGCGAAGGCGGTTGGGCGTTCACATATGAGAATTCGGTCATGTTTGACGTGAGGTGAATGTCACGGTGGTCAACACGATTGCCTCATGAAAGCGTGCCGGATTTCTACTCCGTGTCGTGGAAGGATATGAAATCCTGACGTTCTGTAGTAACAGCGAAACTCGAGTGTAGTGCTCTCTCTGTTGGCGGTGCCATACCGAAATAGCTCAACGTTTGACTGAATGAGTCTGCGGACACAATTTAGTTGCTACAAATCACGTTTAACATATTTTTATTCATAGATAAGTAGTTCCAGTTTTCGGCTTTTACTGGTCAACCGAAGACCTGGGACACCATCATTTGCGAATAACATCCGACTGGTTATTTCAAACATTACTTCTTGCCGTCTGAGACAACACGTTTTAGAAGAAACCAAGATACGCAATTTCACTGTCCATCTAAAAGAGCGAACAGATTAGCACTAATACACTTGCGATCTGATGTTTAGCATAATCACTGTTGTTCTGCATGTTGACGTGCTTATGAAACCTGACTGGTGGTCAAAAATACTCTGGTTTTCAAACCGCTATTCATGACGACAACTCTGCGGCCTTTACGTGGTCTGTTCAAGAAAATACCTGGACTCTATGAGTTTCTTCTAAACGCTTCTCAACAGACACCCCGGATGTATCTAAGTACACTTTTGGTATGGCTGACAACCGTTAATAAGTACTGTTCTGGGTGACTGACGGTCAACCATGATACTAAATCTTGTGCTCAGCCACATAAAGCTCTTAAACTGCACCTCAGATTCTAAGTATTCTTACTAACAACCTGAGAAGAAAAGCTTAGATCCAAATAAGAGCACTTTCGTTTCGGTATGGTTGACAAAAATTAAAAAACTCGTGTGCACACCTTCTTGGTTGGACTAAAATTTCTGCTCACAGTCTTGGAAACAGGGAATGCACGATAGTGCAATATGTTTCATTTATATCGACAAACAAATGACGTGGTAATGAGATCCCATCTCGGAACTTCTTCATTAGATATGTTCATGGGAGAGCTCGAAAGCGGAGCGTCTCACTTCACTATCAGCCAATGCAACAAAGAATGGCGACACGTAGAAGACATATTTATCATCATCAGCTCTGCTACCAATCTGGGCACGACATCTGATACGTTTAATCAAGTACAATCAAGTCTTTAGAAGAAAATGAAATCCAAATGTTTTCCTGAAGTATTAACCTACACCGAAGAATACAGGGCAGAATTCGATGCAGTGTTCACTGGGAGAATACCGACATGTGTCAGCGTGCAAACATTTACAGTCTTATATCTGCGAACAGAGGGTTAATCTCGTATGTCGTTTGACTGACCCAACAGGTGAAGTTTACACAGCGGATCTGCTGGACAGTCAGCCGACGTCCACGGGCTTAAGTACGAGCTTAATATCAATTAATTCGCGACAACGAATACCGGGAATAATTCACCACTAGCAACCTAAGCTGAAACCTCCTCGAATCTGTGGTACAGAATGTAAGGCAGAAGACCATTCGTAATCTAGTGCCAGTCAACAGTGGTAACGCCGTGGAACAGCTAACCTACAGACTAAATTAGAGTATCATCAGTGCATATGCCATAGCTGACCCCCCAAATCCACTTCACAACATCAAGTCTTCTTCGGCTTTATAACTAGTGTAGACTCAGTCCACACCTTCTCTGTGTATCTACCGTTGCAATGGTTTCTGTGGAGCAGGAGACATTGGTTGGACTTCAAGCAGCTTTCAAATAAAACCGGGACCACCATTCACGTTGGTTGGGGTACGGTGATCGGTCAACAGCGCTATCCTCGTCCTCCGTTTAGAAATACTAATCCCGTAAACACTGATCAAACCCTCCGAGAGGTCTACCGCATGTTACGCAACCAGTTGGAAGCGGTCTGAATGACTGCAGTTTCCCGTGTTGAAGTTAACGGAATAAGGTTGTTCCACCCAAACTTATATTACTAAAAGCGATTTGTTCAGGTGTGGTGCCTACCATCTACTCAAATCTACCAGATATACAGTCAGTCTGTGTGGTTAAATCAGTAGGCAATCCTAACATAATGGACCAAGCAAGCCATTAACACATGATTAACCAGTGATCTGTTTTCTATGTAATAATTCGGGTCGATGTCTTAACCTAACTCTACCACTTATGCATATACTTGTGCCAGTTTGAAGATGAATTTTAAAAAGTGTCTCCCGACCTTATTTTTGTTCTCCGTGTCGTAACGGACCTATTCGAAACGCTTTGATGATATGATTTCCTTAAATACTCATGGCCCTTCATTAGATGTACGATAAGGACGTCAGTAAATCAATTGCAAAAGGAAGTAGGTCTGAATGTGAAAGCTGGGTCATATTATAAAAATTTCATTTGCAAATTTCCCACAAGCACGTAGATGCTTCAATATAACGTGAACACAAAGAGATGGACTTTCAGCACCCTGAACAATAACGAAGCAAACGGCGGACTTGAATCTTTCGCACAGAAATAGTGCCGGTGTACGTTAGTTAATATTAGTGGACGCCAGCAAATGCTCTTATAACTAACCAGTGAATATTTGATGAAGTCAGATTAAGGGATCAGAGACTGTACCTTTATAAGTGCGCTTATGCAGGCATAATCCTGCGATGGAAATGATAGTTGCCAAGCTCGAAAATAAGCAAACCTAGTGGTAGTAACTGTTTTGCTTCAATGGGGGAGTTATTTTAGCAAACACGTGAAGCAGATCTAAGTGCAAATTATGAAAAGTCGACAGAAGATTTTAAAGCTTGATAACATATTATTCGCTCTACTGAACAACTACGAAATACACAGAATGTGCTTGCTCTCAGCAACTTATTATCAAGTCAACTACCTCACCTCTATACCGCAATTTTGAATAGTATTAATTGACGAATTAAGTGAACCAAATTCTTACCTAGACGAGTCGACGAGCATCATCCAGTTCTGTTTAGCAGCGGATTAGGCAAGTACATCACCAACACCATCTTTAAGTAATAATTAGATCCAGATAGCTACCTCAATGTAACAGAGGCGTTCGTTCACTTTGGAATATAAAGGTCACTCTCTCGAAGGCAGTGAACTGCCGATTTGTGACTGCAGCGGAAACCACCGGAATTCACCCGTTCAACCCACCCGGGTGCACCTTAAAATGTTACGTCGAAACGCCGGATCTATTCTGATTCAACCTTCATCTGAAAAGTAGAATAAAAACAACTTCTGCATAGGCCACTTAATTGCTGCATGGTATTGATTAATCGGATCTTGTCAAGAAGCACTTTTGTTTATGTCCACACAATTGGTTGTTTTATAAACTATTCTCATAAATGTGATGATCTTAACCCGTTAATAGACCATTGTTAAAGGCCGGATTACACCTTGTCTAGTTATTCTCAGTAAATGTAATTGTAAATAATAGATTCGGAAGGCCAAAGTTTCACATTTTGTAAGTAATAAAACATAAAACGTAATGCTTTCAGTAGACATGATTTACATGGACGAAAGTAGAATATGCAGTATTACTAAGTTGCTGACAGCTGTCAAATGAATATAACGTAACTTTCTGGTAACTGCTACGGTTAACTAACTAACACAATGAATACTAGCAGATATATTCCCAACAGTTGGTCATGTTGAAATAACAGTTTGCTGTTGCACAGAATTCTATACTTTTGGCCTGTTCCCTGTTGGAAAAAATCATTGGTTACAGGGTTTTTTCAATTAGCTGAATTGTCCAACTATTCGGGGTTTACAAACTCTCTAGTCACTCTGATCTATTGAACCTTAACTCTCATTCCGGAGAGTTTACTACAGTTCCTGCTGAAATAACCTGAATAACTTGCTTGCTGCCTTTCACAACGCAGTGCGGTGCACAGCCTTGAATAATAATGTTCAACTTTGATGAAATTAAACATCGGGAGGATGGGAGACGGAAAACAACAGCTTAATGATTAGGATATTTTTGTCACCGTTGTGGTGATCGGCAGCCTGGATCATAACACTCCCTGTACACAATGAGTGATTTAGTGGGTCAGCGTTTATGAAGCTTTAAAGAGTGCCATATAAACATTAATAGTTCTGGTGTTGCAGTTCCGGGTTTGGGAAAACTGACTCAATTTGGTGTTTTGATATGCTCTTCTGCTGTAGAACCATGGCAGCTCAACCATGGTTTTGAAATTATTATTCGAGGAGCCGTTGCAGGATTTACGAGGGTTAGAGCCATGCACATGGCTGCTGTTCACAAAATTCGGCCACTGCAATTCAACCTTGAACCTTACGGTGAGTGGGCTTTTAAAAGTGGCGAAGCACACTCTAAATTGAGTCTCCAAATGGAGGAAATGTGTTGTTTATATTAAGGTGAGAGCCACGGCGATGAACAACAGAGAAAAGCACGGTTTTCAGGATGATGACATCCAAGATTGCATTAGATATCAACATAGAGAAGACCTTCATTCTTTCAGCCTTTTCCGGTTAGAGGTGCTGCTTCTGCAATGGCGCCTGAAATTCACGTCAATGGAGTAGTTGTCTACAGCAGCACAGACTTCGACTACTTGGGTAGCAACCTGTTCAGAGACATGTCCGCGGACCGCGAGCTACGAGTTCGTATGCCGATAGGCAGTATTGCCTCCGGAGGTCTTGAAGGACATGTCTGGAAGAACCACAGCCCGAGGATTACCACCAAGCTCTGTGTCTACCGTTCAATACGGCTCTCTGTACTGATGTACGATCGTGAAACTTGGAAACTGTATCAGCGGAAGGTGCACTATCTGAGCCGTTCAGAGTGGCAGTGTCTGAGACGCATCTTGGGTACTTGGTGGTCAGACATGGTTCCGAACACTGCGGTACTGCGACGAGCGGACCTGGAGCGAATGGAGGCCATGGTGATGCTGAATCGGCTTTTTGGCTAAGTCACGTCCGTCGGATGGACGATGATCGTATTCCGAAGCAGCTGTCATACGGACAGCTAAAATCAGGAAAGCGAAATCCTGGTGATCAAAAGCTAGGATATCAGGATGCTATCCAGGTAATTCGTTCGCTTTGTCACATCAGTTTTAGGTGTTGGGAAGAGTTGGCATTGAACCGGAAGGTTCGCAGGAATATGATCCAGACAAGCGTCCACAAGTTCAGTGAAGAACAACTGCGTGGCCGTGAATGGGTGCACACGGTACACAAGGAAACCATCCATGCAGGGAGTCGTGGTGACATGATGGTATGGCTTTGCGATGTGTGCGGCCGCAAGTTCACTGTCCATTTCGGATTAGTAGGTCATCAGCTCACTCATGACACACCATTATCTGAAAGACAAAAAAGTGCGTTGGGCTCCAATAGGTCATATCGGTTATATCCATTTCATTTTTCTCTATTTCGCTTCCATAAGCAATCAAAGTCGTTTGGCTGTCCACTCGCTCCTCTCTTCAGAAACCCGGATGTCTGTGGTCTTCTTCTTTCCCTTTCCTTCAGTTTCGTTGTTTCATCGTATAGTGAACGTTTGATCTGTTTTCTTCCGAACCAAACTTGACTTTTACATCTTCTCCTATCTCATCTACAATGCAGTAGTATGCACTGTCATACTGAACCAATTATTGCAATGGATTTTCAATTTCTCTTCTCACTTTAAATGTTACCACTGGAGTCTCTTTGTTTATTTTCCGGGGTTTCAGTTCTGAGCTAGCCTGTCAACTGCCTAACCAGTCCTGGCTTGCCGGACACAAGGGCATCCATTAACATAACTCCAGCTCCCACTTCTTTTGGCTTACAGAGAATGCGTGGTATGTGAGTGGAACCACAGGTAAACCAGCGCAGGCGTACTTTGGTTTCGGTCACCGTGACAGACTAATCCGAAACGGATGCTGCCACGACCGGAATGACTTTAGTCTATATTGCCTTTACATGAGACCAGACAGTACATATGGCCTGGTCGCGATTAGGTGAACCAAACCAGTAGAAGACATCTAAAGTTTAGATGCCTCCATAAGTGTTTAGCTGATCATTTCTACTTCGTTATGCTGAAAGGGTGAGATAAGCAGTGCACTCATTGGTTTTAATATTAGGCAAACCGTGGTGGAATACCCATGTCTACTCTTTCAGTATACATTAAGTGTTAATGAGAATCCATTCTAAAATTGAATTTCTTGCTGGATAAAATGGGATATCTGGCGACCAGTACCTATCAATCAGGCTGTAATCCACGAATTCAAAAGATCAAGTGCAGTTATGTATTCCACTACGTTTCCCACTCAAAATCAGAGAACAGTCAAGAATCCGTCATGTATGCCATGTGATGAGACCTTCAAAATAAGAAAACGTTTATAGCCCGTGGACGACAAAAACGTGTGTTAACACCGAAAATTATTTGGACTTACCTATCAATGGAGTTTTATAAATGGTCACAAATCTCACAGTAGCTTATCGTTCCATTGGAACAAAACGCCTACCAATGTTTGGTCTCGAGAGTTACCCTTGGCGAGCCATCAGGTAGATTGGAAGCAATTAAGGAAGGAGTCTTTAAAATACTCAGGAGGGATAAACAACAGACCATTCTCAATCGAAATTGAATAGCAATGAAAGTGCATGTTAACTGATAGATACCGCAGACGTATCTCTAGACCAAACCTTGATGGACGTTTTACTCAAAATGGTGAAAGAACAAATTTCAAATGGCAACTCTATCATTAAATTAAATAAAATTTAGTCACTCAGTTTACAGTCTTAAGTTCCTATTGATTAATGGGACGCGGTTAATGACGCACTAAAGAATGGCAATAGAATTATCATTTTCTCGAAACTCTGATTTATGAGGAAAATCCACATCAAAACTGTAAAAAATTGCAATATTTTTTACAGTCATGTGCACAAAAAGTGTATGTAAATATTGGATCTGACACTTTACGCTGATGTACGTGGATACTATTTCATCGAAAGGAATATTACACTTTATGGATAAGTCACCCGAAGTTATGAGACACCTTCTTTCATTCAGTAAGGAAGAGATATATTTAGATCATCTGAAACCGGAATACAATAGTAACACTTACTATCGCTGCTTTCGTACGACTTAATAAAGGCATCTGGTCCATCATGTGTTGTTGACGTTTACACATGATACATGGTAACACTTAATGTACAGACCAATAGACAAAGTTTTACTACTCCGAATCGATCAACACAAAATCTATAATCCTGTAACGTACTTTAAATGCATAAATCACCAAGTTCCATGGCTTTGTATTCATGAAATTCTTATTTAATATCCTCAGTTATTAAACAGGACATCTTGACTGTATACTCTACCCGATCATTGAAGTATTTGTCTTCTTAGCCTGAAAGTATAGGTGGAACAAAACATTGCTCCTATATAATGGCAGTGTTTGATGCGGAAGACTAGGCAAATATTCAATCTTGTTGAAAGTTAATACTGTGAGGGCCATCTGTTAGTAGTACGTATTTACTTAGCTTTGATAACGTTTACTAGTTACCCTCTTGTTTGGATGCTTAAAGTAAACACACTGGAAACTGAGTAGATAAGGAGTAACTTGGAGGGCTTTGACCTAACCAATCCAAATCTGCATTGCATGTGTTACAATAATGTTAAAACATATTTATCGTGTATCCAATGCGTTTCGATTTTACATGCTAAATAAATGGATGGTTTGGCTGGCTTGATCCATCATGTGGCTAACCGTGTACATAATTCAATTGCTGTTGATTAATGAAGTATAAGGTCCACATAAGAAGATTCAGGATATTAGAAATTTGAGTTCCAAATAAACGTGAGACCAAATGAGAGGTGAGATAAAATATCATTGAATTGAAACCAACCTTTGAAGTGCAAATATAATCTAAGTTTAAAAGTTCCAGTAGAATAAACGTAGTAACGTCGCAACGTGCACATGTTTCTCATGTGTATAAACCTACTTATTAAATTGCGTAAAAAGTCCGTAGGACTCCTAATCTGACATCGAATGCCAGAAGACATTCTCTAGCGAAAGTTTTACACAATAACCGCATTGACATAATGCGGATTTGTGGTGGCATCAAATCGTTCCAAGAGAAAAGGTTTGTCCGAAAAGACTTACGTTCATATCTAGGGGATAGTCACTGAACGCCATCGTGGCTTTTCAGACAGTGAACGCAGTCAGATAATCAATTTTTTTTAATCAAGTTAACTGTGCTTAACAAGCTATCAACAGCCAGGTGGGAGGCTAAGCAAGCTATACCACGGAGTGATTGGACGGACAAGTAATGGACTGGAGGGTGTTGAAACATGGATATGAATACTGCCTTCAAAGTTCGTCCTACTTCGTCATGCTTACTAACTCACTGTTGAGATACATGTCCATTTAGAGTAATCCTGAGTCTGTAAAGATGGTTACCCTTTTTCATTTTGTGGAGGTGTCTACGCTTTTGGGTTTGACTGGTCACTAGGTGCGCTCTCAAGATCAGCTTTTTCAAAAAAAAGACTGAGCAGTCCAAATTTTTTATTTTGCTCATTGAGATTCGTCACTTTTGGCAATAAATCATTTTTGCCCAACTTAAAGATGGGTTCCATTTTCTTCAATTTTTCAAACTTCTTTTAAACAGGTTACTATTAAATACGGGCTCCCCTTGTCACTTCGTTTCTCGTGCAGTACTCAATTCCTACTGTTGCTGTGTTACACAGCCCGCTGTCATTTGCGATTAGCTCTAAAGTTTACCAAAAATTTCTGCCCATCTGATCGTCCTGTCAACTTCAGAATGATTTGCAGATAAGGTGAACCTTTTCATATAGAAAATTGTTTTTTTTTTCACTGTGAAATATTCGGTCCCCTCTAATCAAGTCATGCACAACAGACGGAATAAAACCAGGTAAGCTTGCAATAAAACGGCTATTTCATGGAACTAGCATAATCTTCAACAACTGATTTTAAAACTATTGGTTCTCTCGAGCAGTTTGAACAGAGCAGACTTTTTCATACTAAAAATAGAGCAACAACTAGCTACGGAGATGGAAAACTTGCCGTATTGCAAGCGCTACGTAGACGACATCAATTTTCAGATTACCTAAAGAGATGATAGATAACCTGGTGCAACGTCTAAATAGTTGTCATGTTAATCCAAAGGTCACTTGTGAATTTGAGGTCGGCAACTGTTTGCCATTTCTAGGTATCCTAATAAGTCGTCGGGAAGATGCCTCGGCCAGAAGAGCCGTGTATAGGAAACCCACATGGTCAGGTCAATACCTAAACTTTACCAGTTTCACACCGATCCAATACAAACGAGCAATAGTAAATACTCTGTTCACACAAGCCTGCCTCTTTCGATAAAAATCACTAGACTGAAGTTTTGCTCTTGTTCTAGTTTGTCAGAAGTACGTATCCCTATAATGGCCGGGATAGAAACTCCGACCACTCTTTCATGAACACCTGTGTGGATCACTAAGTCTTCGGGCTCACAAAAGGCACCGCACGTGAAGGCTTAATCATTTATTTTATAAACAGCACCAGACACGGACGCGTCTTATCTACATCTGTCTCACCCCCACTTAGTGGGCAAAGGATTAGACCAATCCAGTCAGATGCACCACAAATTGACCTTACCACGGCAAATCCCATGTGACCTCTGTTCCTCTGTCAAGGTGATTTCGATTACAACACTCCTGAGGAAGGCCACCCGAGGTGGTTGAAACGTAGAGTATTACAACTTGCTCGAAACGTTGTGTTATTCCCAATCTGTATATCAATAACATGTTAAACACTATTCAACTTCATTCGTACTACATTTGGTGCGGATATCTTACAACTGATTATTAATCATTTTTTCTTCATCCCGATTTGGGGTACACAGTATGACGTTCATAACAACAAAACCGAACTTCTAACCGGTGCCATTTTGGGACTTGATTTATGTACAACGCCTTTTGTATTTTATCAGAATTGGTCTGCCAATCATGTGGTGTGAACTGAAGTTTTTGCCATTTATTTCCTTTGTTTGGCATACAGAATTCATGAGCATACAAATTATGTTGCTTTTTCTTTGAGTTCTCCTACCGTAAGCCTTCAGTGTATGTTAACCGGTTTGCGACACTATGGCAGTGCTAGAAATTGTTAAACATCTGTGTCAGCTCAATGCAACTGTCAGTCTTCCATGTTTACTACTCATCTAACAAGTGCCTATGTAGACCACTACCCTCTGATTGGTTACTTTGTCAAGATTAACGTAAGTATGCGTTAGTTTAACCAATCAATGAGTAAAACTACTGACTGACACCTTACTGGCCATATTTCCAGTCCACTGTAAGTGCATTCGGAACAAATACGTGTTAAGATCGATCTTGGTCGGAAATCATTAACACTAATGGAGCTAATATTCAACGTGGATACATAGCGAGTAAATATGCTTGGGTATTGGCATGCCTACCAGGAAGTGTATACTGAACCACACAAAATGTTGTGAGTCTTCTGTACCATGTCAAAATCAGACTTCGAAGAGCTTGACCAGTGGATTGTGGATCTAGACATACTACAAAGGGCAAGTTAGAGAAATAATGCCAGTTTTGTCCTCATCATTGTACTCGCTTTCATGATTGGATGGAAAATTTCGTTTATGTATACAACATACAAGCTTACATTATCTTTACGATGCCATACTCTGTTTATAAACGTGTTAGATCGCGGTAACTGATACTTATGTTTCTCATCTCGGTATTGTTTGTGTTTAAGTTGTTCCCAACAAATGACATCGCATGAACATAAGTCACGATAATCTTGTAATGAGATGGCCACTTCTACGGAGAAATCGAGTGTTTTACTATGGAACTTGAATCGTCCAAACTATTAGTTATAACAAATATTTCAATTATAACTGTTAACTTCTGCGTTCAAGGTTCGTCCTAAGGCGTTTTACTTAGTCAACAATAAGTTCATTTAAGACATTTACTGATTGACTTTAGTTGTACAACTAAAGAGACCATATCTTCATTATGTCGGGAACTTGAAGACGATTTATGAATTTTCTGATAACACTGCGTAAACACTAAGCTCCACAATTTACTAACCGTCTTTGATTTTAAGATGGAATGTTTGAAACCATTCTTCAAGACAAAAAATTTAGACATTTGTTACATAAAGAAGAATTAGATGAAATTGTAGTCCACATATTTCACCAAATTAAATTGCTGTCGGCGATTTCTGTAAGCTTACCTAATTTGACTTCTGATGTTGCAGTGAAGTGCTACTAAACAAAACAGTTGGTAACTACATATGAATGTGTACATTTACGTAACCTAATACTGTTTGGTTATGTGTAGTTGGCTCAGTTTACACCATAATTTAACGGTCCTTTCTCCAATGCATTCAAGAGCTTTTCTCAGTGGTATTCCGGATTTTGGCCAACCTGCAGATAAGCCCAGCAATATCATCTTGGGACCAGGGTGATATCAGTTGCAAAGTATAAACATATGTTTCGGGTCATCACAACCAACACAGGCATAACAGCTTAAGCTTAAGCATAAAGTTATTCCAGTTTGTGTTCAAAAGTCAGCAGATATAACTGATAGGCACGTCGATCAAATGCATACTCATGTGACTACATCACCGGACCTTCTACAGGTCAGTGGTTAGGCGGTATGCACTGGTTGTTGAACCACTTCAGGCAAAGCCGCATCGGAGCATCTTGTTTTCGATCACCTAAACGATATCGATTTCACAAGATTTATGCATGTTCATCTCGTGAATAACTGCACATTTCCACAGTGAGATACACCTGGGTGAATCTCGCTGTCTTGAATGACCCGACCTAATAATTAGGGAAAGGAACCATGACAGAATATTTTAAAGAATGCTATGATCATCTGTTTGCGTGAAAGGATAATATTCAACTTGGTTCGATTGAATTTGATTTTTTTCAGTTTTTTTGAAGCAACTACATACAAACTAGCGAAAAATAAACAGTTCAAAATGCTCGATGGTAGATGAAAATAAAATGTGATATCTGTTATGAACAGGTGGGCCTTTTGTTGAAACTCTTTAGGATGCCAGTCTGTCGTTTTTTGATCGACAATTTTTGCAACTACACGCAGCTGGGGAAATGCACTCAAAATAAATTTCTCAAAAACCAAGTGATTTAGGTCAATACGGTTGAAACGTGGACTTTAACATTTCAAGTAAGGATGAATTGTTTGGAAATGGTCATCTCATTCAGGAGTTCAGCTTCGAAAGTTCGACATATACATACAGACTCTAGCCGATGGTAAGCAGCCAGAGTGATCAGGATTTTTTATTGCGCCTTGTGGTATTTAGTCAAAGTTAACCGGGAAACATTGGGGGAATTACTGCAAGGTGATGGGATAAGAACTAATCAGTGAACCTCAGGAATGAGCACATAATCAGCAATATTCTCGAAGTCCGCTTCCACACCTTTTCTTAAGTTGTCCAAACCGTGTGGATGTTTCAGAAGGTGATTGAAAACTTTAATAATGGCTAACTACATAGTTAAAAGCAGAAGACACGTCAGACTAAAATTTCTACGGCGATGATACTAAACTCAGTGAACAAGTGTTGGTGTGGTGGTAGTTAAACAATATGAGGTTAGTTGTTTGTGATTTTTTTCTCGAACTTATTCTACAGTGAATGTGTTCGGGTGGAGTCACGAAATAGAAGAATGTTAACATATCCTGTGCCGATTTGCTAACGAAGAAATTGGTGTCAGACGTTTGGAAACCGCTTCACGTAGCTCATCGGAACTATTATACAATTCTTGGTCAAGTTACGAGTTAAACACGAACAATTTGTAAGAAATGTCTAATCGCAAGCAAGTTGGACCATGTGCAAAAATTCTCACAAGTACCGAAGAGATACAAATAGACATAGTCAAAGCAGACAAAAGCACCCCAAATCTAACAACCGGTTTGAATAAGTTGCATCAAATGACCGTGATCAACCCAACTTTGTTGTGGCAACTCGACTAATGTTTTGATCGTCATCGTTTAACATAACTAAGAACACATGGTTGAACAAAACGCAGCCGAGTTTGCGAAGTGAGCCATTGCGAATTTCTGGCATCAGATGAAGCACCTATCATAATGAGATTAAAAGAAAAATTACCACAGGGAGCTAAGGTAGCTATAACTTCAAATTTCCAGTTCACAATATCCAAAGCGGCGAGAAGGTTCTCGTGTATTTCACGCACAGACATGTTGGATGCCATGTCAGTACAATCCCTTTCTGTTAACACATTTTTACGAATTTCAAACGCTTCTCTCTTGCTATACCAGCGCATCTCTCACATCGACTTACTGAGCGAGTGTTACACGTGAAACGGCTGGATAGAGAAGTACTTGCAAATGTGGACACCTGTGAATTTCTGGTAAAAGTAAAACAGGTAGAAACTGCATGAACCCTAACCACGTTATTTCTCAGCACGAAACAAATTGGCGTTTTATATTTTGTGTACTTTTATGGTGTATATAAAAACTGTTAACTTTGGAATGAGATCTACGGTGAATTTAGTCCAAAAAGGCATATCGTCGGTGAATCTGTAAACATTCATAGTAACTCTAAAACAACCAGTTGGTGGACTCTGGTCCATAAATTGAAAGTTATATTGAAGACAATGTTTGTGGGACGTTTTACGACAAAAATTGGTCTGACTACTAAGAGTTGTAACTGACTGCATTAAAACAAGCGCTTTCAAGCAACAAATTCATGTTGTGAGTACAATTTCAATCATAGTAACCCGAACATCTCACAAGAACTTAATAATTTTGGGTATCTCCCCATTCGCGTTCACCCCAACCGGAAAATGAGAATTTGCAGAAGATAGATATCGAAGTTATAGATTCAGCTGATAAACTAAATTTGTTACGGACGGTTTAACTGATCTAATGTCGGTCGCACATCTAGGGTTTGTAGAAGGAACCAATATATATATATCGACAATAGATAGGCAGACGGAAGTAAGTTAACACAACTGTTCTCGCGCATTCCTTCTTCAACGTTGTACGCACCCTCACCAGCTGAATGTTTGGTTGGCCAGGCACATTGCTATCAATTAACACGAGATGGAATTTATGGTGACCTCCGGATCGATCTCACTTAGTTGCCATAACACAAGTCTCTGTTCCCATAAGAACCGGGTTCATGTGTCAATACTTCCGTAGTTTCAGTTCACTTAG
Organism: Paragonimus westermani; assembly: GCA_008508345.1. NCBI lineage: Eukaryota > Metazoa > Platyhelminthes > Trematoda > Plagiorchiida > Troglotrematidae > Paragonimus > Paragonimus westermani. The sequence continues at coordinate 24,100 of QNGE01001790.1, read as the reverse complement.
CACGGCTCTAACTTTATACACATTAAGCTGAGACCGTATGAGAAATTCTCCAGTGACCATTTAGCTTGATTTGTGAACTACCAAACTTTATTCCGTGAATTCCACATTTTGTTTTGTTGTTGCTAATTTTTCAATTTCTGTTGCATTGTTACTAGGATCTCTGCGAGTGGCCGACGGCACACGCTTATGCTGTACCAATTATCTGGTAGTATCACACTTGAAAGCATTTGACTTCTATAAAACAACTATTTCAATCCTCACTAATTCTCGCAAAACGGTTTGCATATAAGCTGCTGTATGGTGACCTGCAGGCGCCAAAAAAGTTCCTGATCCTTTGGCTAGCGGAATCTTCAGTAATTTTTTATTACTCTTCCACAAATCTGTTTAAACTGTGGGGCTTATGACAGCACTGAAATTTCCGTTTAGCGGTCGGGTTTGAGCTTAGTTCAAAATCTTTGCATTTCATTTACCACTTTAACCGGTGCGATATACTTAGCGTTTTCTTTATGAATAATGAAAGTACGATGGGTAAATTTGTGTCATTATTTTACCAGATGAATTTATTCGGAGTTTCCCCTTGTATTGCTTGATTATTAGCCTAGCAAGGTAGTTTTCATAACGGAGTACTCCAACTAACTGGAGCCATGAACCAGATACCGTATGCTAGGATTAAGTATACTTCTTTCTTGCTGTACTAACTGACATATTTGTACTCTATTCGTAGCAGTGGGTAAGGTATAAATAACTTACAGAACTCAAAAACCTTGGTAAGTTTTACCGGCGTTTATGGTAGTCAGTCAGAAACTACACATGATAACAGACAGTCTCAGGCAATTACTCTGTACAAAGCTAAATTTCAAATCTAATGGTTTCATTGTCATCTTAGCCAATGTAGCATTCTTTTGGTGCTTGAAAACAGCAATTAGGGTGAGCCATAACCTCTAATGACAGTTTCACGGGTTCACCCTGTCTGCTGTTTTCACATTTATTGTGTTGCTTTTAGCCTGATGACCGAGCTGGGCGTCCAACGTTCGATGAGGATAAATGTTTTGGTCCAACACACGATTTAGTAATAGCAGGTCCCAATATACAAATGTCATCAGCAATTTGCAACAGCCCAACTATTGTGAAACAGGACGCAAATTATTTGATCAATTAAGCGTAAAGTTTGCTCATGGGCATACCTGCTAGGGATACAGTTTTCTTCGTGTGTGACATTTAACTTAACGTAAATCAATCCCGTGCATTTTATTTCACGCCTTCTACCTCCCGGAAAGTCAGCTGCAGGAGCACTCCGTTAGACACGCTGTTTATGATTAATCATATCACGAACGACGTGATAAATTCGGCAGTTCTGGCGTCAGTTGGATTGACGATTATTTTTCGGAACTTCCTGTTCAGTTAAAAGTGCATTACTTTGAGAGTTGTTCATTGTTGATTACCAATCCAGTGTGAAAAGGTGGGCCTGAAATGTAAGTTCATTAGAATTCACAGGAAACGAAAACATTTTTGTGATCGAACGTGACCCCATATTCGAAAACTGCTTTTTTAATTGTCGATTAAGGATAGCGAGAAAAAAACACTACCATTGTTTTCAGGTCGAGTGACGTTTGGGTCAATGAAAAGTAGTTACCAATGAAATGCCCCATATACGAAATCTACTAAGGATACTAGTACATTTGGAGTATTAGTTAAAAATATTTGTTCTAAATAAAAATTCATAGTGAATTCGTCCAAGTATTCTTCGAGATGGATATAATCCTGAGATTTTCACTCATTTTATACTGTTTGTCATCTCCCTTGTTCGGTCTTAGCTCAGCTCCTTTGAAGTTGGAAATGAGAAACCTGAAACTAAATATAAGATACTATAAAACACTTAGACAGAATCACTTGCGAAAATTCTAAAACAAAGTTTCGCTACTATACGGCTTCCTATGTGGTTCTGGAAATATTTTAAACCCAAACTTGCCTTTCCTCAGTGCAATAAAGCGGAATACCAAAAGTTTGCTTGTCAGATAAATTAGCTTGTTATCATCCTCGACAGATGCATATGTTTCTTTATTCACTAAAAAGTCTTCAAAATAACCATCGGTATTGGTAAATCCGAATTTTTAAAACGTCAGATATTCGTAGGTCAGGTGTGAACAGAGAAAACACACAAGCCAGCTTACTGATTTAAACAATTATATAAACTGATGAACACCTTGTATCAATTTGTTGTTAGCTGCATCTATGAAAACCAATTACACTTGTTGCCCACACACATAAGACAATAAACTTGACAAAAAAACGTTACTTCCTAGGAAAAGATGATTTAATTCAACAATCACCAAAGAACATGTATGGGAAATTTGTTTGATAAGTAGAATCTTTTCTTTAACGGAGTTTTGAATGCTTCATCAAATGTGTAATCAACAAATAATGCAGCTTTATGACAGTTGACTTTGAAGTACTCTTCAAAAATGGTTAAGATCTGGCCAGTCACACAATGACCAGTACTTAAAACCACGTCGAATGATGGTTTTATCCTAATCGACAGCTTCTGATCCAAACGTAGGACACCATTTGGAAATAGCCGGTAATAATTTTTGCGAGAGAAAACAGATCATATAAATGTTTGTCATTAATATATTTCGAAATGAAATGAAACAATCACCCAACAACAACATTTCACGAAATCTGCTTGTTCAGTATGTAAACTTGTTAACATAACCAACAAAACACCTTGCTGACATGGTTTTCAAATGTGAACGGTGGTATTGAAATAATGGCTGGAATTATTTTGAAAAACTCTTAGGTTTGTAAGAGATAAAGAGAGGCGTCTGCCAGCGTATTTGCTTTCCATGCGTTAACTTGTTATCCTCAAATAGCATGCAACATAAATTGAAACTGAGTGCCTGTGTAGAGTAGGCACAGAAAACTACAGGTGTGCGAATCTTTCAATATGTTACAGAGAAAGTGTTATGACTACATTGTGGCAGACAAAAGAGTTCATGATTTATGTGATCAGGTATGAAATATAGCCATAATGATCTCACTGATTGACTTCTCTCAAACGTGAGCCAACTGGTTAGATTGTTAGCACTACCATCAAGTTCAGAGATAGTAGTTAAATTGAAATATGCGTCCTAGTTTGAAGAGGTTCTGCTTGAAATATTAGCTTCAACGATTGCACTTCTAAAAACTTGATTTTGGCGGTCCAAATTGTTTTCTACAAGCCAGCGTATTTAAAGCTTAATGAGGTAAAGTAGTAACTTACTACATCTCGAGCCGTTTACTTTTAAGTTCAACTGAAACAAGCCATTTTTAATTGATTATTGATTGAATGTTTATATGAAACATCAAGTAATCTTGACATGAAGCCACGCTTCACAAGGGATAAGTATATGTACGATCAACAAAAGGTACTTGTTTCAGATATGATATCTAAGAGATGCATGACAGAGTCACATTAAAGTTCTTTCACTGTCCAAATCGTGTTCAAATTATTCAAATTGGTGGGGCTTTTTGGACAAAGGCGATAGATCACATTCATCGAGCCCGGTTAAACCATGGAAATACTCAACCAACCTGACCGGGTATTATGCAGTACTGTTTGTTTTCATCTAGTCAGTTATCCAAGACAATTTACATTGAAGTATTACGGTTTTCCGCTAACTCTTTCGGAACAAAGGATTGCCTAATGACAAGCAAATGATGACAATGGATGTCCTAAAGTGATAATAAATGTGTATTTCGACTACCTCTTAATTGCCAGAAATGAGCTGTGACTAAAAAGTAATGTTTTTAAAGTGATCTGATAAAAATCAAGGCATACAGTGCCTGTCAAAAATGTAACAAGAATGGTAACCGACGTGTGAGATGATATCGTATCGGCAATCATTCCAATGTAGTCGTCAGACAGTCACGCTAACTCGGCCTTTATCACTGACATTTGTTTGTGTGTACTCAAACAGCAATGGAAATTCCAATATTTCAGCAGCAATTAATTAGACAGTAGTTGGCTCAAGCGAAAGATTTTTCCTTCAAGCGCCACTCCGCTGTCAATCATTGATTGCAAACCATCAAATGTCTGCTAAAGTTGGTATTAGCCCTTCATTTAGAATAAAGTTGGTTGAATCGTAACTGGTTTCCCTATAAACATGCCACATTGATGTTTTCATTGATAATATGACAGTTTCAGCCAAAAGAGTGAGAGATAGCTTAGGGAGGACAAAATCGCCTCAGTAATCATTCTTTTCAAATAAAAAAGAAACTACGCTGTAATGCTACTTGTGAATGATTCCGGTGATGTGCAGGCTAGTTGAAGAAATATATATCGTTTTCCAAAAGGCTATAGAGTGCCAAGATGCATACTAGTTCAAATGTGTTGATGTGAACATGCGTTTTGACTGCATATAGAAAACTGCTGTTGGTCAACAGTTTTCTTCTGCTGATATCGTAGGCCCATCTGTTGAAGAGCGCTTTGTGATGAGCATCGATTATCCCAGCTACAAAGTGCAGCTGACGTAGGAAACACCAGTTTCACGTGATTTGGACCACCAAATTTTGCCTGAACAATTCAGTCATAGTGAACAGATATTTCCTTACATAAGAATTGTTCGGTTTAATTGGTTTCCTGCAATCCGAACCCAGGAACAATTGAGGTTTCACAAGCTTTTATTTACACCTCACATTTTTGTCTTCCATAAAACAGGAGGTGGTTAGGAGGATCGACAAATTTTAACTTTCGGGTTTAACTTTCATTTCACCTCTGGTCAAAGATGTGACAGATCCGACTTAGCCAAGCATTTCAAATCTGACAAGTAGGTATAAACCGAATTTACTCGTGTCTGGTCTGTTTAGGCAAATTCATTCAAAGTCCACGCGTTTGCACATCTTTCTTGATCCTGCCAACTATGCGGTTTCGGTGCAGTGTATCGTTTGTGGATAAAAGCTGTGGGGACACTGATAAATGTCTAGCAGACAATAATTACAAAAAACTTCGGCAAAACCGTGTGTCCGCAGAGGTTATGTTTCCAGTTATACTGCAATGTCACAAACAGTTTTATTAATAATTCACAATACGCCAACTTTCGTTACAAGTTATCATACCGGGACAATGTTGTGCTCGCCTTTATGCGTTCAGTATACAGTGAAGAACTTACATTACATATTTCCAAGTGGATATTCTAGCAGTCTCCAAGGTGTGTTGGAGAGAAAACTCGATTATCGTTTATGTGGTACAAGATACTACCATATGAACAAAATTAAACATACCGCGCAGTAATCGCTCAATTTTGACACACACGCTCTTGTTTCGCGATTACTAATGTCTTCTAACCAATAAGAAGAAACTGACTAGGAATAAAATTGCAGACTTTTTCGTTTGAGGTCATCGTTAGATAAACTCATCTGTAAAATTCATTCACGCTTTCCTCAATTTACATTCTTACCAGTATAAAAATTACGGTATAGTTCAAATAATCTGAATGCTTATGCAAACTAGTGAAGTTAGTTTGCTTTATTGAAAAATCACTGTGTAGAGAGGTACGTTTCCAAAAGGGGTAAAGCGTACGTGTGCCACTCAGCTCACAGTTTTTTAAACTATCGCTTCTTCCTTCACACCATCCTCATTGAAGTTTACTGAACACTCTGGTCACACTCCAATGGTTGTCTGAATACAGCAAGGAAGTTTGCGAGAAGCAAAGTCCACCTACCATCAGATGCGGCCAATAACATTTTCATAGCTGAGCGACTATGACAATTGTCTATTTGGGGTAATGATGTCCCGGCTTACAACAAGGGTTGACGTTTAGAGTCATTTAGTTACCTTTCTGAATATTAAAAAGCTAGTGTTCCTCATTCGGCAGCAGACTTGGAACAGGGCTCGATATAAGATCTTACGGCTTTACTTTTCCAACTGAAATTGCGTGACATGCCCTCAAGTTGGTAGTTGATTTTTCTGATGCTGACCTTCACAGATCGATCCAGGACACATTACATACCAAGGCCGTCATCTTTTAAAGTAGAACGTCATTTAGATTCAGATATCACTAAATAAGCACTTTTCATAAGTTAGAAATCTGACACCATCGGTAACTTCAGGTAAGCTCAGAACAACCACGGTATTAGCCCATTGTAACATTTTAAACACCACTGCAAATGTTGATTACAAGCCTAACCTGATAAATGTTGAGTCGTTGTCGTTGTACACCTTCTGTATAGCGATTCCACCAGGCCTGCATATTGATTAACTGTGGACATACGTCTTTTTTCCGTGACAATCTTTCTCAGTACGTCTTGAAAATAAACGACCCACTTGTCGGGTTACTTGCCCCCCAATTTTGCTCATCTGTACACAAGTGAAAATAGATCAACGAAGAGACTAGAATAAACAGTAGGAAATAAGGTTTGTTGAAATGATCGCTCAAGTTGATTTCCAGATAATGACTGCGACTGCGTTTGCCATAATATCAATCGTTCTGACACTAACAAATGAGAATGTTTGGTAACATTCATGATACACATTAAACTCTACTAATCTAACAATATACCATTCTCAGACTGAGGAATATTGAGTGAACAAGCATTGATGAGTGCCGCGAACGCTCTACCGCTTTACTATTTCTCACCTTCATTCAAAAAGCGATTCAGCCTGTTAATTACTTTTAAAAAATGATGTCTTTCTGATTATATCTAGCCTGTTTCAACTTTTTTCATCAGTCCTACAAACAAGCCTCCTCAGCACTTATTTTGTGAACAGAACAGAATGTTATTGTCTGCTAAATCTCTCAACAACCACCTTGAAACTGGTTACTGGTAATTGCCATCACCAGTCTATTTTGCGGGCGTTGTCTGTAGGTGATGATCGCACGGGTGAGAGTTACAAACGTCTTTGGTGATTTTGCTGAATAACTTGGATCACGAACTCTTCGATAACTTTTGTTTTACTTGAGTCTCCAGGGTATAAACAGATCAAATGTAATTTGTGTGGTAGGCGGCACGACTTTTCAAACAGACCCTTCAAAGTTAACCACAGTAATTGTTAATACTTGACGTAACCATACTTACCTATCTTAAGCGTTATACTTGAAGCGGTTTTTAGTCGTGACCCCCGGTACAATAGGAAAAAGCTCAGTTTGTGTGAAGTAACAGATCAATCCTTCAAAGTCTTTTCCACCTAGCCTGCAACTCTTTGAAAAGGATTGGCAAAATTGAACAGTTCAAAGAAGTTGCTCTTTAGTAAGCACATGTCTTGTTCAATTGTTGAAAACTAGAGGAATTCAAGCCAAATATTATTCTGTTTTTAATAAAAATACACTAAGGTTCATAGTCTTCATGAGAAAATCTCAAGACGCCATCCATAGTGATTACTACTTCTGGAATCTTTCAACGATTGAGCAACTTTGTGACCACTTTATGTAGTTGACTTAATCACCAAAGACGTTGCCATTTACATTATGTTCAACGTAAATTATAAGCAACTGTGAAAAACTGAGAGCCTTTCAACAACAATGCCAACCATCTACAAATTAATAAATCACCAGTAAAATGGAACTCAAATCTTGAAAGTGCTGGATATATCCGTGCAAAAATGTCTTTGCAACTGGCAGAAAAAAAGTTCACAAAGAAGGACACTTTCTTCAATTGAGAAATAGCCGTAGATTGTCAGGCTCACGACGGTAGTAAGTTGGTGTAACAGGCTTGAAACTGTGAAGGAAATAGCTAAACATTCATCAAAGTATTGCAAATCTATATGTGCAATAGAGAGGTAGATCGAAATCAAAGAAATCGTAGCTATTCCGGAGAAAACGTCAATATAAAAGTACACATGTTTACATTCACATGCCAATACGAACGTTTTTCGAGCAAAGGTCCGTTTACCGGGAAGAGTATACGAGAATGTACTGCTGAGCTTGGAATGCAACGGTTTACTACTTGTAACGGCACACTCTCAAGTTCTAGGGACTTATATTATCCATTCCCAACATCAACCTGAATCTGCGGCGAACACTTGCAGTGAGAACTGCACACACATAAGGAATAAAGGGTAACGGCTTAGAGGATATTCGTTCTTGGCACTCTGTTTCACAATCCAAAACCGACCAAGAAACTCAGACACACATTTTCATACTGAAAACGAAAGTTGTCAGCCTGGTGAAGAGAGCTGCACACCTGTGATCAGTCAGTAGTGCTCCAGAACGAATCCACGGTATGAACAGTCTACATGTAAGTGAAGAATGAAAATCTCTGGTTACAAACCACAGAAGTTCAAAGTCACCGATGGCACTACTTTTAACTAATGATTGAGTTTCAAGCACTTCCACGCAGTAAATTGCACTTCTGATTAAAATGACTAGAGTTTTAATGGTTACATAAATACATCATTTGCAATAATACGGCTGTTCTTGTATATATACATATTACCGCTGATAAAACGTTCTGTGAACATAGCAGGTTTCCCGCAATCCAACTGTAATGCTTGTTTTGGTTGGTTCACCTCATAGCGTCCAACATTTTAAAAAGACGATCTACAGATGTTGTCAAACGTAGAATCGGAAACCATTGTCAGATCCTTTATATGAAACCGGTTGGTTCGCTCAGCAATAAATTAACCCTGTCGAGCAAAACGTTGGTTACTTGGGTGCCGAATAAAGTTCCAAAGAATGCTTGGAAAATGCTGAAGTAGACGATATTCTTCTAACCTGTCTACAAATAATCGGTGTCGACCATCTTTTGATATGGTCGATCTGTATAATGAATATGACTATGACTCTTGATCGCAGTTCACACTTGAGTAAGATTACCTAGTAAAACGTATCACTACGCAGCAAATCTTATAAGAACTGTGAAAAACGGATGCAATAATGGCCCAAAAATGAAATCGAATGTTCCTTGTTGCTAACAACGCAAGAGAACAATAAATCTCTTAGTCAATAAGTATAGTCCGTGTGGCTTTGTTAATTTTAGGAAAACACTTCCTACCGTAATAAAAAAATGACAGATATCATGTTAGTGCAATGTCTTATGAAGCTTACGCTCAAAAAGCAAACCATGGTTGCCATTATCATTCTTATTTCGTTCCGTTTGACACTTAGAGCCAGATGCTTATTACCAGTCATTGTGCTCCAAGCCGAGCGCTTGTCCATTTTGTCGACGGTCCACCAGCGAGTTCAAGACTTTCAGATTAACATAACTTCCACATGGATGAAACACACCTGTCCGGATACGCATGTTTCACCTCAAGTGTACAATGACTACCTGTTATGATACTGAAATACACCAACTTCAGTAAGTTAGCTTTGTTCATAGCCGTATACAAAATTTAGAGAGAGTTAAGAGGAGGTTTGCACGGAATCTATTTTCCGTGGAGGGAATACGTACGGTCAGAAAATTTTCGACACAACCTGTGGTGAAATTCAATTAAAATTGTCTCTACAGTGTTTTCTAAAACTGCATAGGACTTACACACAAAAGTCATTATCTTGATATGTAATATCGCTCCGATTCATAAAGTGCACATTTCAACTTTTAATTAATAGTGTTGCGCTGATCAAACGGGCCAGCGTTCGATAGTTCGATTCTCATTTTATACCTCTACACCCAAGTTCAACAATTATTATACATTATGCAAACCATTTGTAAAGTTGGATGAAGCAAAACAGAAATTGTTCGGGGGCAATTCAATTTCATCAACAAGAACGATTTTGATAAGTGTAAAAACCTCTTCAACTCTGGTTCTTCGGTTCGATTATCCATCGTTACTTGATGTTTCATCGACGTTTTTTTGTAATTTATCAGTAAACCTAACACTTTTATAATGTTCATTGGAGTTCAGGTGAAAATCTGAAGAATGTCCGCTAAATACTTCAATCCGCGTATTAAAACTACAACCTTCAGACTTTCACGCTACTAGAATAACTTTCATGCAGATGGGGTGTAGAAATATCGAACTCAGTAAAGGAATGGTACACCAATTAATCTTCAAATTGTCATTGAGAAGTATTTTCACTTCGATGTGTAAATTACAGAATTACAAAATCATTCAAATTATTTTCTCTCATCTTAACCACCACTGCACAAGTATCGTAATAGGTCCCAGCCGATGTCTTTTTTGAATATGATTATTCGATAAGTTGCATTTCCTTGAGCGCCTTATTCGTGTTGCGGTTTTCTGTATCATACACATGAATAACTGGCTTTAGAAACCAGCGTATAAGGTTGTAACAGAAGGTTGTGAATTTTCTGCGTTGTATATAGTGAATTCATTCAAGAATCCATCGATTAAATCGTGCTTTGTAAATAGGCAGTAGCTTATTTTTACGTTGTTTGTACCATTATCATGCGATTTCGGAAGTCATCAATGTATTTTGAAGTTACTTCGAAGTATTTTGGTTGTAAAGTGGAAACTAACGTCATAAAAGCGAACATTTTAACGAATGCATTGTTGACTAATATTTTTGGAAGAGGTAATTTAGTAAATACGAATCTGTGATATTTGCAACCAAGTTCACATTCTGAAACATGAGTTAAAAATTTGACAGTGTATTGCTCATAAATAAGGTCTACCAAAAAACAGTAGAGAAGTTTAGCTAACTGAAATAATCTCTCAAAGTTTTCACACAACGTAACCTGTGTTCAAACTTAACATGCAGATATAACGTAAATTATGAGAGTTTTATCAGCAGTCAACTCAAAGTTACTGTTTATCACTGATTCATAACCCATTTGAAAATCCTTTCTTGGATAATTACATTCAAATGACGAAATGTGTTTACACATTTTAGCACGAACTTCAAAAGCAAAGATAATATTCACGTCTGATCACAGTTTTCACATTTGAATGGACTGTTAGTCTACTTACTTTCTCACAAGAGACGATACACTCGAGAATCGCTGTTAGAGATCGTCAGCAGTACATGTCCTTTTCAAGATTACCATGCCACCTCTGGTTAAGTTACCTTGAAATGGACTTTTGACTATGGCACTCTGTGCCTCGCATGAGGCATGACCAAGGTGGAATTGTCATATCTGACTTCTCAGCCATCCTTTCATTTGGGTGATGCTTATGCCACCATGTGTCTCTAATGTAGTCATCGTAACCGCCAATTACTTTCAATAGCTGACTTCACTTGTAAGTCGCCTCGGTCAAGTTGCAAGGATCAATAAATATGATGGGTTCGACTCCTGGTTATGGAGTGGAAATGCACAACCACCGAGATCTGGTCATACAGACACCACAGTTTGCTGTTTTATTTTTGATAGCTGCAGGATAAAGCGTCTCTGATAAGGTAAAGCCTACAGTCGACCGTATATGTCGTTCAACTTTTACCAGCCGAGTTCCAGCGTCACTGTTTAAAAGTAAAAAATTATCTCAGTGGTGGATTTGCTGATGATTTTTGTTGTCTGAACTTCAGGTACAGCCTGGTTGCGAGATTTGGATGCGTCAAAATAACCTGTTAATATTCACAGCATGCATGTTCTGTCTGAGTAAACTAAAATGTGACTGGTTGAGTTTGTTAAATGACCTGTAGGAATTTCGCGCAGTGGGAATGCAGCTCTTCGGGCCTTCTATTTTTCAATAATCGCTGCACTAGCGAAGTCAGAAAAAGTTTAACAAACGCCTGCTCTGACCACTTTTTAAAGGAAAATCGATGTGGTGCTCTGATGACCTAGGGGCGTTAAATGCCAGAAGGATGACTAAAGATTTCGGGCTGTGTTCTTTGCACACTTAGACATTAGTGGTTCCTTTCGGTTACAGTATGATGCTTGATTCATCCGTGTTGAGGACACAGTAGACAGTAAATGGATTAGTTCACCAGTTTCGGCACAGGTCGTTTTGAACCAATAGAGTTCGATTTAGATCGCAAGCATTATGAAAGCTACCTTATCTTGGGTCACCTGTAGGAGACGGTCTCAATCTTACCTTGAGAATCTAAGCTGGTTGTACTTTCCACTTAACATTCTTTATAACAGCATATGGAAGGCTGCCGGAAATAGCAGCTGCACATTCACACAGCAGGCTCCTCGTTATGCATATAGTTTCAACTGCAGAGATTTACCCACGATTCACAGAACGACTCAAGTCACTGCCTGCATACTATTGGAATATAAGGGTCAGTTTATTCTCTCACATCGAAGTAACGACCATCAATAATACAGACTTTGAAAATGAACCACCACTGCAGGTGTCTATCGTATTAATGCCAATTCCGCCTTAGTCGTGTCATTATTGTGAACCAATGAGCTGAGTTGTTGATAAGCTTTCTGGCAGAAAATCTTTTAATTACTAACTGAAATCCACTCCTATATGTACTTTCAAACTTTGCCCAACTTCTGCTTACACTGCTGCTGTACTAAGTGCATTAACAAGTACCAAGATGTGAAATGGATTAGAAACGAAACAGATAGTGTAACACTCATTGATTGACCTCGTATTGAGCAATACACAATCAGCGCACATTTCTCTAAAGATGTTGGTCGTACAAACAGTTATCAGGCTGGAAGTATGTAAGAGAACTAGTGCAATATCTGAAACTGAAAAACTGTAGTTTGATTGGAAATCGTTTCGGAAGTATTTCAATTTTAAATAAATCCATGCGGAACGTATGTAGTAACATATGTTGTCATGTTTATTAAAGACAATCCTCTTATTTGTTTACTCGGAACAGAAGTCAAGCAAAATTTAAGGATAATCAAATACTTCTGTACTCTAGAACGCTCCAATACTTAACATGTATTACAGTCAGTCCTATTGGAAAACATTACAAATACGAGTAAAGCCAATCACTGGAAACCGACTTAGTAACTGTGATTCAAAAACTGAATACCAAGTGCGCAAAACGCAGACAACAGATATCCAGATTTTGGCAAACCTCATTGCATTTATTTTGGGATTCAAGTATTAGCCATCTATTTGAACTGCACACATTTCGAGTCATAAAGGTAAGCTATCTACTTCTAGGTCAAACTTAACTGATTACCTTCTTCCAGTCTTCTTAACGTGTGACATTCTAATCATAGTTAACCATCTGCAGACAAATGCAGTCTTCAAACGTATATTTAGACATGCGTTTGCCTAAGATGACACTGCCGGCTCAAGTTTTAATGTCTTCCCTAATACGGTATAATTTAGCTGACGCACGTACAACACATACTTGTCTTTGTCGGTATGAGTGTAGAATTTCCTTTAGAAAAATTTCAAGTTATTTGCTGACACATGCTACGGATTTGACCCTAGTAAGTTGTATTTTTAATTGACCATTCCATAAAATGACGAGGTACATGGTGGACTATTGAGGTGTGAGTAGAGAGCATAAAGTAGCACGTACAAAGTCATACAGTCGTATTCACTAGGGATTTGTATCACATTCTTTCTTCATTTATTTATTGTTTAATAATTTTCGCATAAGGTAGGACGAAACATTGTGTCAATTGAGTAGCTGGGAAACTGTACAGCACAATTTACTAGGCCGGTCCCCTAATTTGCCTGCAAATCATAAAAATGGTGTTACGTCATACGGTGATATCGAATTTATAGAAAACACTACTGTTGACAGTAACTGACCAAAACGCTGTGTTGTTCGGCATTTAATTTAAACGTCATTCGAGAGGGCTGTACTAGAATCCCAGTTTATCAAATTGCAATTGAGTGATGATGCTACCTTGGAAATAGTCACAAATAAAATCAGCGAGACGGTCACAGGAATATACGCCACACTTAATGTCTGTATAAAATCTACCACTTCTACATTTCCATTTCTTACTGAACACAGAACAGTGATTAGTTTTACTCTCGTGTTTTTGTCCCGTAGAACCGGTTAATTCGTTCAAACACAGACTACTACTCTAGATGGTCCTGGAACGTGATCCACTTCTGTTGTTACTGTATGATACACTATCAGCCAACTCTATAAATACGTTAATCATCGGCCAACGTTGATATTGTGGTGGATTGTCAGGTCGGAGGTGCGAGTTTTCGAACGCTCGGCCGAATACCTCAACGCGGGGGAGGTACGTTCGAAAACCTGCCGCGATCGGATCAAGGACAACGTGCGCGACCGGATGAGTCATCGCTCGACT
>QNGE01001789.1:127157-143582 GCA_008508345.1 Paragonimus westermani | reverse complement strand
GTGATAGTAGGTCTAATCGTGTTTACACTGAACGGTGGTATCCCGTGAATCGCAGACCGCAAAATGCTCAATTATCACAGCTGCTGAAGTTAAATTATATTGAAATGCCTACTTCGTTAATTTGTTAAATACTGCCGTGGTATTGCATTGCATCTTTTGGATTGTCACATGACGTTTCTCACTCTGATTGCAGAAGACGATCGTGGACTCCAGTCATCAATACAAAAACCGTCTGTCCTGGTCTCTTTCCATCAGATGTGTCCGACAAATCCTAACATACTGGTGTAGTCATTTGGAAACCTTAGGTTTACTCTTGCGTCTCTTGATGTACGTCGTCTGCTAGTGATAAAGGTTTTCAGTGTCACCCTCCTACTCAATTCACAGCAAGGTTCAATACTGCATAGAAATAACGTCAACTCTGGCTGAGACGTATTTCTGTCGAGCTTTGAAGAATTCTGAATTTACGGTCCTGTTATACCGACCAAAATACTTCACTATGTATATAGTGAACCAAGAAAATGTTGTTTGAGACACCTGCAACTAGCGGTTGACATTTTGATTTGCACTTTTCGGCCGATAATGTACAGCCGACAACTTTGATACAACCGGCACATGGCAATAAAAAGTGAGTCGACCAACCACATAGTTTCGATTTTTGGCCCACTAACAGTGTAATTATTTGCTAGGTGCCACAGCTCTCCGTGCACTCAAAACTTGTCAGTTTTTTGCTGAGTAGGTTTGCTTTCTTGATCACTTCCAGTTACAGTTAACGATTACACAGCTCCAGACTTTTGATCGAGCTTCCTAGGTAGTCGGATACTTGAATGTTTGTAAACCGACGAAACCCAGTTGATCCAGCTTATTACACTTAGTAGGTCTTTTTGTGACATAATTAATAGCCGCTTAGAACTGCACTTCATCATATGTGGGTGCAAGCACCAATTTGCTCCGTCTACTCAAAGGAAGTTGCAAACTGGCATTGAACTGCTACTGGATGCGGGTAGCGGATCAATCTGCAACGTAGCGCATCACCTCTGGTATTTTTGTCTTGCTGTGCATATTCAATAAATGTCAAGATAATCTTCATCCATCAGCGCCTTTCTAATAAACATTTTTTGCTTCTCAAGTCAGTCTGCTGATTGTGGGAAATGAAGTTTTCACTGATCCTTTTTTGCAGGCAATCGATATGAAGCTAGTGAACTGTAAATATTGCTCTCTCCATTCAGATTAACAATAAACGGAACGTTGCAACGTTCTGTTTCAACATCCCGTGGTTGGTGTCCAACAGTGACAAACAACTATTGATCTATCCCTTTCCTAAGATATAGTTAGGTTATAGTGGACGGGTTCAAACTTTTGTAAACTGGAGTAAGATAACACTCGTTAGTAGAAATTCGAAAGTTATCTATGTAACGGCTGTAAGACCCCCGAGGAATCTTTTTCTGAAATTACGTTGTGGGCACTCACAAGAATACATATGCTAGTATAGGACACAATAAGCTAACGGCAGTTGCACCGTCAACTTGTCTATATTTCACACATCCGAATTCAAACGGAACGTTTCCTGTACGCATAAAATTGCGATCCCTGAATAAGGTGAATGGGATACACATGCACATATTCCGGCTAGCCACAAAAGTGTATAAAAAAATATCAACAGCCAAACGGGGTGGTACGTCTGAAATAAGGCGGAGTGCTTCACTAGTGGACTTGCTGAATTGTTCTACACACCTCCTGCCAACTCGAAGGAGTTCTAAAAACAACGCGAGATAACGATTTAAGAAAGAACTTTATAATATGCTGAAATGTCCGTGGAAAATAATGAACTTCATGAGATACCCGTCAGGTTAGCGTTTAGTGGACCTCTGACAGCGTACCTGCTGGTTTGTTTTATTTGCAGTTGATTTTATAATCAAACTGAAGAAGCAGTAATGTGTGTACTATCCTTGGTCTTAGTTTTTCAGTCAGGATGATGCTACCGCGCTTAGTATCTGTTTGGAACCTCCAAATATAACAAAATATTACATATGTCTTAGTTACCTAATATTCATTCATCACTGTGATAACGCCAGATCCCTCATCTAACATAAAAAAGTCTGGATCTTTCACTCTAGAAATAATCTTGTCGACTCCGTAGTGTTTACCAGACAACCAATAAGGTCAGTGTATTAACGCTGACAGAAATTACTGAGGTGTCAGCCAATTTTGCACAGAGTCAATCCACGTTGGCCAATGAGACACCCATATGGCACACTATTCGCCAAAGGATTGGTGCGGGTTCGGTGTACAAACAGTAGGACGTGGAAAATAATCATTCCGTCTATACTTAATGACTAGCAAAGGTCAGTTAACTTCACTTCTGAAGACATAGAAAATTCTCTAACAATTTTGGTTGTTTGTTCAAACACAGTTGTAATCCCTACAAATTACTTATGGCTGCGCTTTTGCGCTGTATGAGATACGTGAGAAAGCAGTCGATAGCCTTCAGTTATACATAGAAATATAAACGCGGTTTACCAGTTTCCTACATTCCGTTGCAAAAAGTGACTATTAAAAATGAACAGTACTCTGTGTACAGCTGGATAATACATTCAGAAACGCGCTGCGTTATTCATGCTGGTTAGCAGCAGTTTTGTGATTTCCCCACATGTCCGAGTAATTACATTTATGGCGGTAGTTTTGAATTTGCAATTGACTGTGACTTTATTGTAATCCTCAGGAAGTATTTTTTGAGCTTTGTCTGGCTTACGTGCGGAGATGTGTAATTACAAATACACCCATGAAATACATTATTGTGACACAGTCAAATTTTGTACAAGTACAGGAGGGCCTGGTTAGGTTACCTAGCATGAACTAGCAAATAATCGTCACACTGTTGAAAGCTCCATAAACTCCTCCTTAATATGTTTGTGTTCCCTCTTTCTTGGATCTGAAGTATTTGCTAGGATGTGACATTTTAAACACAATTGTTCAAGTTGGCGGAACCGACGTTGTAGATACTCTCTGTCGTATGCTCTCGTTCCTTGTCCACCAAAACTTGGCCACTTTGTTGATGAGGACGGCAGCTTTTAATAAGTGGGCTGCCTGTGAATTATGACCAATAGAAATAGTCCACTGTACTGTAAGATTACACACAATTGATGGCAAAATTTACTTTACGTGTTACTTGCAGTCAAGAGAGTCAACTTACGATCAGCAGAGGTACACCGACGTTCCCAGTAAGGAACTTCTCGCACACGTGCAACGCTGGTTCCGATATACGTGCGACAGACCGGGTAGTTGTACGACGCTCACGAAAAAGCATACTAAACCTGAAAATGTTTAGATCGCTTGACACGGCATTCAAGAAGCACAACCTGAGTTTATTTTGCCGGGTATTCGGTTTGTTCACAATGCTGCGTGTGATATCTAATTTCGCATGCACACTGGCTACGTTAAGAATGTTGTCTTTCACTTAATTGGATGTTTTTATGCACATTCCTTTCATTATAGGTTTCATAATTGCGGCTTCAACGGCGTTGTGGTGACTCTACAATCAATGCGACAACCGTGTTAACAGGCGTGTAACGAACTACCTACGTACTACCCAGAAATTGTTTTGTCGAAATTAATAGATGGGATGCCTATATTTTCACTAGTATTTCACAAAGTATTAGTTGGGTTGTGTTGGTAACTTTTGATTATGCTGCCCGAGAATAGCGAAACCGTTTCTAAGTAAATCAACTTTAAAAACCTTGTTCTCCGATTTTTCTGTTACACTTCGACGCCCTCGAGTGATCCTTGAGGGCCCCACCCCATTTTGCTACGTGGGTGGAAGTACACATCTTTACCTGATCCTGTTGGCTGGCAATTAGAACCCGGATCTGATATCTGCTTTTCTGGTTCTAGGCCCAATGAAAGTACAACCAATTTAGTAGATGGTAAAATGGGTTGACGACAAATTAAGAACGTTTCGAATTTTCAATGGCGTAGGTTGAAATCTAATGGGCACGGAGCAATCTTAAAGTGTCTTCCCGTTCAATCTGTGGGACTTTAGTACTTCTATCGTTACTAAAATTGGTCCAATCATAGGCAAACCCCAAAGAAACAACAAACTTGTTCAATATTGAATTTGACGCTCCGATGTAAGAACTGGTAGGACTTACAACATTTTCCCGAAGATTATGCTTAAAAAACAACTCGAAAAGATGGATCGGAAAGTGGTCTGAAACTGAACAGTTTCTGCCAGACCTCATCCGTTTCTATTGCTTTATTGATTTCCATCGATCTGAAAGTAACCAAGTGATTCTGCTAGTAGTATATGCGAGCAGTCTTCATTTGAAAACCCTGATCTAGTTCTTTCATATAACCATTAAAAAAGCAGAGAGAAGTCCTCAATCCCGTGATATTAACAGTTCGATTTACTCTTACCATTTGCTGATTGGAGCAGTCAACAGCTTTAAATAAAGAAGTCTGTATACCACTTACTATCCCCTCTATCCGTTTGCAACCCAATGGAATATTTAGCCGTTTCCATTTGGAAAAAACCGCATGACTCAATTTTGGTTTTCTCAGAACATATCAGCGATATTACTCTTGGCCCCTAAAGCAGGTTGATCTTCTGCACACACGCAATGGCGAAGCCAGCTTGTTGACCATTGCGCCGTTCATATCGGAGTCAAACAGATCATATTATAAGCCATAATGCACCACTCTCAGTAGCCTGTGAAGGGTGCGTAATTGGTTCAGACGGTTTGATCGGACGAACTGATCAATGGGAGGTCTTGGGTGTCAGACTGTAACAGTAAGCTACGTTCAGCGTGTTTCTGTTTGCCACGGAGTAGATCAGAATAAAACCAACAATTCTGTTACTATTTTTAAAGTATACGATTATTTTGTTCGGTACACATGCGACAGCGAACCAAACGATCTTGGAAGATGACGATTTTACACGTACTATCTGCCGCTTTCAACCGCGTATGTTATGGTGGAGAGACAGAACAATATAAATGGGAGGAGTGAATGTTCGGTTCAATTATTTGTCAACCCTTTGTGCTTTGGTTGCCCCATCTACCCTTCTTGTGATATATTTGGGTACTTCAACGTTATTTAAGACCTCTCTGGAATTGATGTGATCCAGTGTGATAATCTGTTTTTCACACTGAGATCAACACAGCTCCACAAGTGAATAAGAAACGGACGAAATTCTTCGTTTCACTGTGAGCTGTTGAGCACACCTACGCTATCAAAGATTAGTTACAGTCCTCTTGAAGGGACGAATGACCCGTTCAACAGGACCAGTAAATCGAGATAGATTTCAAAATAATGCGGCACTGCTACCGGTGAACATGGTGGTCAGTGTCACTGATGCGGTTTCTACCTCATCTGGACTGTTCACCATTCACTCGTAGAACCACCGAAGTGTTGAATAAAAGAATCTTTAAGTTCACACCTGATGTTTACACGGTTTTTCCTTTGGGTTCCACTGTCCGAATCCTTGTGTTGCACATCTGTTGGCATATTCCTCTCTTCCTGATTTAATCTTTATCCGTGCTTTGACTAAGAAAACCAAGGTTTGATCGCTAGATTAGGAGCGGAAACCTGCTTATACCGATGCACCTTTTCCTGTGCATTACGATGTTAACTTTTTGCTGAGGATTGTATTCTAGGACTTTCGTTATTGCACCCAGCTTGATAACATTTTTTTACTTTGAAGACACTAAGTGAAACTACAAAATAAGTACTTTCTTCCAGATATTTAAAAAAACATTTAGAAAACAAAGAATCGAAGATGTAAGCATGGCGTGTTTTCTCTTCAAGATTCAGTGTTTGTCAGTTCCGTCTCTCTTTAGCCACTACTTTGAAACCTTTCAAATTTGGCCATGCAGGAATTTTTCCTCAACTAATCTGAACGCTTTCATTCCATATCCCTCTTTAATATATTGTTGGATCGTTGTAACTTTCATTACTCCTTAGTCGTTTCCACCGTGCGAGTAGCATAATATGTCGTCTTCAAAATTCTCATCTGCCGAAAAAACAGCTAAGAGTAAAAGGAACAGAAATTATCAAAAATCAAAGGGGAGTGTTAAAAAACATCGTGCAAGAAGGATGGTTGCACCACGGAAGCGTAATAACACTGGAATGCATCTAGCTGTACTTCTAGAAGGGGACATTCGTTCCTTGATTAATTACATACTTGAAGTGAGCAGTATCGTTCATCTTCGTGAATATGCCAACATGGCTGTAATCATAAAATGGAAAATTTGGTTGCATGAAAACTCTCTTATTCTGAATCACTCAAGTCATAACTTTCAATGTTATCATGTAGATCGCCCTGTGTTTTACAGTTGTGGTGGAGGCGGTTATATACATCACTGACATGATTTGCGCTCTTGCACATTCTCCTTAACTACTGAAGCGTCTATACGAGCTGCTTAATTGCTGAGTGCAACTCTAAATTTTTAAGTGGTTTTCTTTCGGTTGTGGCATGTAACCTTTACTTGTCTCTCAGCCGTCCTGTCACTGAAATCGTCAGGTGTTTGCGGATTTTCGTCAACCGCTTCGAATGCTCTCAACATGACATTTTATATAATTTGCGGCAATTCCAACCGATTTCACATCAACTTTCTAACTATCCTCGGCCCGCACGACAACATGACCTTTCCAACGTGTCCGCATTCACATTTAGATTTAGCCATATTTAATAAAACCCAGTCTCTGCAGTTCACATGCGTGTCCCATCTGACAAACCTGACCACTTGATTTTGAAGCTGTCATGTTTCACAGTAAGGCATGCCAGCAGGCTTTTTACTCGCTAGGGAGATCACAGAATTAAACGTGGTCAGTCTCTTTAAGAAAACTACGATAAACTCAGGAAAATGGCATCTTCATCCCACTTAAGCTTATTTGTTCATGACTGCCCGCTTACTTTGTGTAATCGGATGATGAGCTACCCAAATTTTCACTTTGATATTTGCTGCCGCTGGGAAACATTTCCGATTCGTGCAGACGGGTTTTTTTCCCCGTGCCTCAAAAGACACTAAAAGGAGAGTTAGAAAGATAATTAATCATAAGAATGTTCATGTGTCAAATACACTTCATGGTATCTCAGCTGTAAGGTGAATGATCTGAATTCTATATACGCCAACACGATAGTGGGTAAATTTATTGTCGGATGATCTGGCAAATCATGAGAAGGCTGGGTGGATTGGACACTCCATCCAACAGACTGTTGACGTCAAACAGCACAACCACAGTTTCAACAGAACAACAAGCAATTCCTTTTCCGCCCCAAAAGAGTTTTTGTCTTCTACTAATTTATCAGTTTCACTTGAGAGCTCAGCTGTTATCATAGATCTTATTCGATCGAAATAAAGTAGAGTAGGTGGAACTGACAATTGTTCACCGACTGTTATTAGGAGATGTGTGGAATCTCTACGCCAACCAATAGCTGGGCTATTCACTCAATTTCACACAATGCAAGACTGTTGACTGATCGAGGACGGCGCACATAACGCTAATGCCTAAAAAAGAAAAGGCTAAATTTCGTCTAATTTAATGTATTTCTCGGGCACTGAAAGATTTTGGAAAACTTTCTCTTGCTCAAATTATACAGCAAGTGAACATCATAGTATCTATTAATCATGTATCTAGCCAGTTTGCTTATCATCATTCACGACCAACCTTTGACCCTCTTGCTTAGCGAAATCACTCCATTCTGTCATCAAATGATGGAGAATCAAGAGCTGTTTGCATGTTTCCTCGACTACAGGGATGCTTTTGCAAGCGTTGACCAAGCAATACAACTTCAAGTTCTCAAAGATTCTGGAACTCAAACTTCAACCGTTAAGCTTTAACTTGATTACTTTACAAACAGACGTCAATTTACTTAACCCAGTGGTTAAGTCTTGCTGCCACTAGCGTTAGTGTTCCTTAAGGCATAGTCCTGTACCCATTTTTACTTCCACCTTATATTGTATTCTTACCCGTAGGCAAGCGTATATCTGTGATCAAATATGCCAGTGATATGGTGCTGGACAACAGGCACCCTGCTAGATTTTTTCTTCGCGCTCTCCTGGGCAGACTATCAAGGCAAACAAGTTAGGTTGGGTCTCGTCGTTTGTGTTTTAATGCACCCAGATGCCTGGTTGTACTGGTTTCGCTCAATAATCAGACAACAACATGAGAATCTACTTAATATCTGCTTCACTCTTCACACAACCGATGAATCTTTACATCAGCTGTTTTCTGTTAAATATCCTGGGACTGTTTCGCTCAACAACACAAAATGGCGACTTTGTGTTATGGTTATTTTTGCCAAGGTCCGAGAGCTTTCGCTTCATGTTCAGTGCTCAATTTCTGTCGCCATTTCCCGTCAAATAGTCGATCATCTTATTAAGACTCCTCTCCCCTCTAACCGGAAGTATTACTCATCTGTTGTTTTCCTGATGTGTTGTCAAAGGACTTTCACATTTTTGACAGACCCTTAAATCACCTATCCCATAGCAGTGGCATCCCCAATAGACAACCCGTCAATTTTGTTGTTTTTCGTCACTCAAAAATGTGCAAACAGTTTTCAACAAAACTTCTACCAGAAGCACCATTTTCTTGTACTCGGATCTCTCTAACCGTGCTTCTGCATCCTTTAATAGAGCCCAATGGAAACATTTATTTGCACACACTCGATCTCACTGCTTTTCCGTTATTTGTTATTAGCTCGTTTTCTACGCAAACATAGCTGTCTCATTCCCGAATCAACCTGAAAACCGAATCAATAGATATTCTTCACAAATGCTCATAGTTACTGCTGTTTTCCCCAAAGTGTCCTTGAGTTCAACAGTTTTATCAATAGTTTCGTGACCTTAGTTAAATATTCTACATTTCCTGAAGAAGTGAATATGTAAGAACTGTAAATGTATTACTCAGGTTGCATTGGTACTGTAACGACTCGACTCGGGTGGTTTGACTAAGTGATATGATTTTGTATGCTATAACTATTTGCCACTTTTCCTGAATCAACGTATTTCCCCCCGGGCACCTCCCAAATGGTCGTTGGTTTTATAGCTTAGCCGCAACAGCATGCCACGGTAACTGGATTTGATGAAAAGTACACACCACTTAAAGTGGATCTGATATAATGAGATATGTTGTGAACATTTGCTGTTTATTCATTTGTTTATCGTTCCAGTAAAAATATAGTAACTCTTCTGACACTTTTGACGTTAGCGTAATGTTCAAATTTGCTCCTAAGATGACTGATTTTGAGAAAAACCCTTTTGCCTTGAAAAATGACGTGTCTGTCAAACTCTCTGAGTTCGGTATTCGTTATCTCAGGCTTTCGTTCGCCCACGTTAAAACCGTCCTTAATTCTTCACGCACATGTCCGCAGTCTAAACGCAATTCTTTCGTCGCCAACTTCCCCAAGAAGGTTGCTACTGAAATATCCTACCTAATTCATACACGATCTAGCGATAACCGCTAATGAACTTTGGAATAACTGTTACTCCCGTGGCCCCAAATCAAACACATCCAGTCTAACCACATGCATGCATCTGACCCTGACCGCCTGACGTGAAATCCAGTCAATGTCCTATCTGAGCATAACCAACTATTATGTGGAGTCTATTCGTTGTCTTAATTGTCATTCATTAACGGTCACTTTTTGTTTTTGTGGTTTGTCGTACGACGTTCCGACGAAACCTGTGTAAACTGAGAAATAATTGTCGAAAAATATTTGTTCGCCACATCGTTACTTCCGACTTTATGGGAATTTTCTCAACGTCAGCAATCACAGTTGATTTCCACTACGGTTTCTTTCGTAAGAGGTAGCTGAAAATTCCCTCTGCAAGTGCAGGCTGCGATTACATGTGACGTCAACCAAACTGCTGACTATCCATCAGTAGGCAAAACTTTTTCTTCCCAAGTAGACTAATAATATCGGAAGTAAGTATAACCTTTACACAGTAACCGTCGAAATCAGTTCACGTGATAACCGCCTGACAGATCTATGGATAAAAGTTACAGTCATCCATCATCGGGAGTTCGGACAAAATACGCATCAGCATATAAGCTTATGTCATCAAATGTGCGGCAGACCGGCGATTGATGTCCTCGAACCTCGTCCAGCACGAGATGGGTTCTGTAGTTAACAAACCAGAGACTGAAAAAGGAGTGAAATGTATTACATATTTGGTCAAGTGGAAAACGGTGGATGAAAGAACTGCCAGTAATCTGGAAAAATCGACGTAATCAATCACTACTGCACTGATCCATTCGGGCAAGTGAAGACTTCATCAGTTCACTTACACAGAAGCCATGATCATAATCTTTTTCCTTGCTAATACTACAGGTAGGCAGCTCATATCGCATGCATCAGTTAGTCGACAGTCAACTACAAATGTATCATATTGAACCATCACTCGAAAGCGCGTCGCTGTAGCGTGTGGTTTTTTACCGATAAGGTGGCGAACGTATCAACTATCTGATGCTTCAGAGTGTACCGCGGCCAATATAACTGCGAGCGAAAGATATAACAAACAGTAAAGTAGCTGTACAGAGTTCAACTCGCTCTTTGATAAGAGGTCAGTCAATAAACACTCCTTGGACTGCAAAAGCCAGAAAGTCACTCTCCATCAATTTTGGCTTCGTGTTTAAGGCAGCCCTAACGTCACACACTGTATGTAGGGAATTAAAAGCAGCATACCTCACATATGTCACTCTGTTCGCTTATTCGGAAGATTTATAACGACCAGCGAATGGCGTGCAAAAACACTTCCGGATCAGTACTCCTGAACCGTAAACGGGACACATGTGACACAATGTATCTTTTGTTGTGATGATTTCCACTGTTAAGCAGTTTCCTGGTTAAGCAACTGCGATTTGAAATGGTTATGAGTTTCGCAACGTTTCAACCCTCTCTGAGAGCCTTCATCAGGCGACTAAACTTGGAGGATTTATAGTGTACAATTCTCATATGAGGCACTCAACAACTGGCACGTGTTGGTATGTTCACCATGCGGCGTGCCGAATGACTACCAGTAGGATGTACGGGATAGACAGCTATTGCGTGCTTGTGCAAGCCTGCATGTGTGTGAATGGTCTGCATGAGTGGAGGTTGTTTGGAAAGCGTGGGTGACGATGATATGGCACACCATCCTACGTGGTTTCATCGTTGTCCACCCGGTAAATTATGCCAAACAACTGGCAATTCCAAGCCATCGAATCGATTCACAGTCAGTGGTGTATTAGTAGTTACCAAGGCTTCTGCTAGTAGACGTCCTTCACGGTTATGATAACCACTTTTCAAGACAGTTGGATGGTCGAAGTCAAACAGATGTTGGGTGAAGATCGCAATAGTCGTGAGGGCTGAATCATATTCTAATTTTTGGAGTTACTGAGAGTCGATAGGAGGCCTCTCATAACAGCTTACATGTTCTTTGTTGCCTGCTTCCCGTCATCGGGCGGTGTTGCCAATGTAACAGGCTTGCCGCTCCTTACATTTAATTCACCGTACGCAGTCTGGCCGATCCGGGACTGTTCGTTTGTCCCTCAAGTGGTCTAATTTATTCTTTAATATGTTGGCAACCGTAAACCCATACATCCTATTGGTAGCCATTCGGCACACCGCATGTTAAACATACCAGCACGTGCCGGTCGATGAGAGCCTCATATGAGAATGGTACACTATAAATCCTCTAATTTAAATCGCTTGATAAAGACTGTCAGAAAGAGTCGGAGCGTTGCGAAACTCACAACTCTCTTGGTTTCATATCGTTGTGGGTTAGTCAAAAAATTACTCGACAACACAGCATGACTTATTGCCTATCAACAGTTGGTAACTGAAGGTTCTGGCATCCTGAGACTGTTCGCATAATGTTTCAGCTGACTGGAAAGTGGAATTTGGAAGCAGTAAAGGCTTCTGTTGTAGATCACGTATGTTTATGCCGGTGATCAGACGGTCACGAATTCGGGTTTGTATGTGGTCTTCGAAATTACACGGAGCTGCTTGGGTCTGAATTTCGAGGATGAGCTGTCTAATATCCTAATGTTTTTTTCTCAGAAGCTTCCGAAAGTTTACTCGTTCAGCTACATCAAAATTTACAGGCTGGATACGTGGAAGCAGCAATTTCCTTGATGATTCGCAGAAAAAGATAAATGAGTGAATCAGGAAATGACATATTTTTCACCAAACCGTATGCATCTTCACCAATAACGATGAGAAAGCGAACGGCTTTCTGTTCCGACTTCAGCACTTGCCCATGCGAGAACACATGTCAAAGCGCTCTAAATAGTCTCCCATTTCTGTTGACGAATTGTGGATATACCGATGTTCAAGTGAGCAGGAATCCATCGTGAGGAGTTACAGAAGTCTGCATAGGTAATTGTGATGGTTTCATGGATATAGAAATGAAGTAGTTAACTCAGCTCAACCCCAGAGCTAGTTTCGACGCAGGACTACTAACACCCGGACTAAGCAACCCAAATATTTATCTCTCCAGCACAATTGTACAATTTATTATCAACAGTTTAGTGAAATAACAGTAATGGGAAGTAGGTTTAGCGGAAATCACACTTCAACTCGCTGTATCTTGGGCAGAGAATTACTCAATAACATTTCCAAACTAATTGCCTGTCAACATTTGGCAGTTGAGGGATCTGACATAAATAAATATGAGTAAATTTTTCAAATTTGCACCCCATTGCCTTAATCTTTCGTTCAGGTTATGTTTAATGTCGAGCTTCTGTAAAGTTCTAATAGCTCTTCAGTTCACTTGGCTGTTCCCTACAGCAACATGGTTTCCTGCCCCTACCGCGCGTGCCCCCTGTGACATGTCTTTCTCTCTACCCCATCTCGTTAACCCTGTGCACCCTTTGAGCCAATAAGGTGTCTCCTCGATTTGCTTGTCTTCATTGGTTTACACTTGTAATAAATGTGCAGTACACGTCGGAAGGACTTCTTCTCCCGAACTGAAGGCATGAGCGCAATTGTTGTTTATTTATCTGTTCTATTTCAGGAACACTTCGGGAATGTCTTGTCTCCACGGCAGTTCCAAAATTTGAATGCAGTTGGAGCGGAGGTTGGGCGTTTCGAAGTTCGATCAGGGTCTCCGTAGCGCACCCGATCCACCGAACTCGCTTTCGGTGATCATAAGAGACGGATGTACGCACGCGTACGTAGGGCACAAGTATTGCGGTCATCGGCCGGTGTTCGAGAGGGGGCCATTGCTCAAACGGGATGCTCGACCTATTTAAACGTGAACCGGAACATGGACGGCGAATTTCAGGTAACGAAATTCGTAATGCTGCACAGTCATTCGTGCGACGTAGATGCTACGAAATATGAGACCTTAAGTCGTCGCCTCACTGAGGAACAAATCAAAGAGATTCAACCGTGGCTGCTCAACGGCACCATGTCCTTCAACATCACTCAGCACATCTGAGAGCAAGCCCAACTGAACACAACTGGTAAGTGTTATCACAACGTTGATGATGATAACCAATTGACACATTTTGTGTTTATGAGTAAGGAACAGATAGAATTTTGTCGGCGTTACCCCGAGGTTATCGGTATAGACTCTACTTACAAGAGTTGTAGGGAGCGATGTAATTTGTAGGTGCGAGCGGTTTGGACTTACCGTTGTGCTTCGGTTGGCTTGCCAATGAAACTACGGTAGCCATTGCCATGTTTCTCCCTCAATTCCTCCTCTTTGTGAGACCACGGCGGAAGGTGCGCGGCAAAACTTCCAACGGAACTATGAAGAAGTGGCTCCTGATTGCAATTATGACACGGAACCAGCCTCTGGAAGAGCTTTGAGAATTTCTGAGCAACTGTGGCCGTGGCTGATTGCCGCCATAATTCTACCCCTATCTCGAGTTCATCTGTGGACAAGAACAACGTTTCCACCGTCATCATGGACCTCCCGGACAGTCCACAAGACGAGGAAACGCTACCTGCAATCGCATCGCAATCGACAGCTTCCACACCGGCACCGGCCAGCACAACTTATTTTTAGAGCGTTCGATTGTTTCAGTGCCCTCGTGCGCCGAAACTTCCAAGGACGAACAGAGTGCCACATGCCACGATGAATGAACCTTAGCCGAGACCCAGCACCGCACCCACTGCTTTGTCAACGACAGAAGTTAGTGCGGATATTTGCGGTGAATTCGGGCAAAGGGAATCACCGGCAGAGGACCAGAGTATGGACAACTGGATAAAATGTCAATTCTGTCCGCAGTGGTATCACTGAGATTGCGTGTTTACCTCATTCTTCGACGAAGGACTCTACTGCATACGGTGCCAGCAATACTTCGAAGCGAGCACCGGCAGGTGAGTTTTACCTTTGTTCCCTTATAGCAAACACTGTGGATCCGAATCCTCCTGAGCGGATCAATAATTGCGGTCATGTTAAGTGAAGTTCTCTAACAAATTTCAATTTTAGATCCACCGCAAAATCTCGGGCAAAGGGAATCACCGGCAGAGGACCAGAGTATGGACAACTGGATAAAATGTCAATTCTGTCCGCAGTGGTATCACTGAGATTGCGTGTTTACCTCATTCTTCGACGAAGGACTCTACTGCATACGGTGCCAGCAATACTTCGAAGCGAGCACCGGCAGGTGAGTTTTACCTTTGTTCCCTTATAGCAAACACTGTGGATCCGAATCCTCCTGAGCGGATCAATAATTGCGGTCATGTTAAGTGAAGTTCTCTAACAAATTTCAATTTTAGATCCACCGCAAAATCCGACCCCTCCGCATCGTGGTGCGGTGGTGAAACCAGCATGAAAACTGGGCTAGCAGGGCTCCAGCAAACAGTAGTACCATAATATTTGTTGTGCAAACAAGTCTGAAGACCGCGTGTTTCTTCATTCAAATTTCAGAGAGAAAACCGGACGATACGTGACGAAAACGGACGAAGATGGACGTTTAGGCGGAATGGCAGGAGAAAAGAGGCCGAAGGTTAAAGAAGAGAAACAACTGTCGCAGACGAATGGAGAAGTACAATAAAAATAAATTCAGTCAATTGTACATAACATACTACCAACAAAAGTTGACTATGCCACTCACCTTCGTATTATTCAACATCATCATCATTATCATAGACAGCAATATATCAGTGGTTCACACTAATGCTTAACTGCCACTCAACCAGGAAGAAAAAGCAAGCTCCATAGAGGAAGAGAGAAGGAAACGAGATGGAACGGGAAGGTACCTAACTACTGAAAATGACTACGTCCGTATTCAAACATTCAGCAGCAAGGTGCCTACACCTTGCAAACAAACAACCGAGCTGCATGTGAGAGTAAGGCGTCATCAGCGAGACAGCTTCCTCACGGCTTTCACTGCCCCGCATCATTAAATGCACTCACTTCACAGACAACTCAGATAAACAACGACAACATTCACGCCACTGAGTGAGATTTGCGGCCACCTCACCTAGAGTCTCCAACCACCGACTCTGTGAGTCGCGAGGGCCCCACCCCGGGAGACGAACACGACCCACAGTGGCCAACCCCTTGGTGAACGACTTCATTTCCCTACGCCGGGTCACTATCTGTCCACCTCGCACCTTACACCAGTCAGTCGCAGTGTCAGCGAACAGTGTTCGGTGTGGAAGACGACTAGCTGGCATCCTCAATACATGACCCAACCATCTAAGCCTGTGTAAACGTGGGGATTGAACAAAAGAACTCGTTTGGCAATCACTACCAAACACCCGTTTCCTAACCTCTTCGTTACTTACACGCTGGTGCCACCCGATGCGAGCTACTGAACGCAGACATCGGTGGTCAAATACTTGAAGACGGTTCACGTCTACCTTGAGCGGCCAGGTCTCGCTGCCGTAAAGTAAAACGGCCCTCACCGTTGTCTTATATACACGACCTTTAAGCTTCAGAGAAATATCCCTCAGTCGCCAGAGATGCCTCAACTTAGCGAATACCGCCCTAGCCTTAGAGATACGCGCTTCTATTTCATTCCCTACACATCCACTGCTGCTGATGCAGCTTCCCAGGTATACAAAACGGTCAACAACCTCCATCACCATATTATCTAACATCAAATCTACGTAGTCACAGCAATCCTGCAGAAGCACATCGCATTTTGAGGTTGCAAAGCGCATTCCGAAGTATTTAGCAGAACGCAAAATTGCATCTAGCATTGCTTGTGGTGCGTGAAAGTTGTCAAACAGCAACACCTTGTCGTCAGCATAATCAAGATCTGTCAGTCTTTCACTAGGGAGGAGGTCCACGCCGGCATCTTGTGAGTGCCGGAGACAATCCTCCATTATTTCGTCTATGACGAAATTAAACAAAAATGGTGACGGCGGACTGCCTTGATGTACGCCGCTCATGGTGCTGAAACTGTCAGATAGCTCACCGTAAACCGTAACCTGAGCTGAAGTATGGGAATAGAGTGCCGACAGTATGTTCACGTACTTAGTCGGCA
>QNGE01001789.1:103348-124580 GCA_008508345.1 Paragonimus westermani | reverse complement strand
ATATGTAGCGAGTCCAACGTTCGTGCGAGAGCAGCCTGTTGACCTATCTGTTTCAGAGTACGAACGTTGAAGGCACCTATATTAATTTGCGTTCTAGGTCGAAGCACAGGACGTAGGAGGTCTGAGACTGAGTGACGAGAGCTGGGACTTATCGGCACAGTGTTACTACGATTAATTATATCTGCTGTGGGACCTGCACAGAAGTTATCAGAATTGAGGATCGGGAGGGGCCTGAGAGCTAAATTTGATAGGACGGTGGGGGAGGGGTCAGCAGTGGCATGTTTTCGCCTATCCACCCTGCTGTATGCAGTAGATAGGGCGGCCCGTTTTATACTGCGAGACGGCCGGTGCAGTATGGAATTGTTTGTGTTGTGGGGATTCATGGTTGTGTGTTGGCTGAGATACTGCCAGGACGCCCAGACCTAGACAGGAGAACGACTTCGGTTCTCAACCAAAGCCTTTGACTCAATAGCCTGTACCGCAAGGCAGCAAGTGGGTAGCGGTGTACCAGAGATGATACGTTTTTCAGGATGAGATGCCAACCATCTTTCAACCCCCAACCTGGAGGACCAGGAGACTGTGGTTTGTCAGACCTCTAACTGTTGGCTTGCCTGATATGAGTAACTCTGTCCAGTTTAGCCCAAAAGGTCATCGAGATGCGCAAGCCGTCACATCACGTCAAGGTCCAGTCTGATTGCAAATGGTGTAAACATCGGTAATCAACCAGTAAAGTGAATACGAACGAATTGGAACATAGATTGAACATGTGCGGTTTCTGTTCAGTCAATGTTCCAACTCGTTTACATATTCTCCATTGCCCTAATTAATTTCGCCCCTCTTTGATTAAATCTTTGCTTGCACGTCGTTGGTTGATTTCTCATGCGCATGGCAACCAAACTTGTCTACCTCGGTGTGTTTCCGGCGACTTCCTCCGTTGCCAATTGGTGTTCATGGTGCAATTTGAGGCGGAGATTTCAGTGCGTCGGTGACAGCAATCGTTTGAGTTTTCATATAGGGTTTTGTCTTCTTGTGCGCCACACAGATTTCAACTTTCCTGATTGATGTGCATAGTCCATTTGTGCACATATACACTGTCGTATGTTTTCCACTGAGGACAATTTAGGGTCATGTGGGAAAATCCCACGCCGTTCACTTGCGCGTATCTAAGGTATACAATAGAATGGGTTGTCACGAAGTAAGTCTGAAGATGCTTTGTTCACTGAACGAAGGAAGCATAAATCATTAACATTGAGGGTATGAGAGATTGTTTTAACAGCCACATAAAATCGGTTAAATTAGTCAAAATTTTGAGAAAACGTAGTTTTCCCACAGGACCAGGTGACTTCGAGGACATCAATGAAACAACCGAATTGTCGCGAACATGTAGTAACCAAATAGAGAATAAAGCAGTTATCGAAACGACAAACAAAATTAAACCACTGGCGTTGATCGAATGAAAACGAGAATAAGACTGGATAGATTTGTCTCGATGTGTTCAAGACAGTCTTGCTGTTAGGCTGCAAGGGTCGCACAACTCGGAGGGAAGTGATTTAGCACTGATATAACTCGGGAAAACAAGTCCACACAATGTAGGGGATGTCATATACCTCTAAAAAACTGTCCACTAACTGGAATGAGCATTCACCTTTTCTAGAAAAGCCGAATTCCTTCGATGTACCATCATTTTTTACCTCTGACACCGACTCACATACTGGACGCCAGTTAGCTTGTTTTTTCACCTGATCGCTTGACAAGCTATAAAAGCGCAAGAGCTGCATTTTGTACTTTGACTTCGGCTTTTCAGCGCTAGAGGCTTTGGCACTCGGAACTTCGGGCTGAGACAATAAACGCTGTTTTCGAAAGACCAGTGTTTTTCCTTCGTAATCGGCCTTGGGGGAATCGGCTCCTCGTGGTAAAACAGTGCGTACCATATCACTGCGTCGTAGGAATCGTTCCAGCTCGATTGCATCCACTCAGTCGTTCCGCGTTATAACACACCCATGCACTCTCCATTATTTCTTCCGGAGGGAATTTTTTCGTGGAACTCAGGCAGTTAGTAAGCAGCATTTACCGATGGTGTTATACTGTCTGTATTTATTATTGTGAACGTGATTCGCCATAGCAATCAAGCTGCATTTTTTATCTGCCACGTCGGACACACTAGTAGTTATATGTTAGTGAACCGTTAAAGTAATTGTGCACTTTTTGTTCAAACTTAGTAAGATCGCTGCGGACAACCAGGCAATCTTTTTCTTTCTCCTAACACTGAAGAAATAGCGTGCAAGTTTCGGTGAGACAAGCTACAATTTGGAACAACACTCTTTATCTGTTAGCTCAGTGCATCTGTAATACAGTGCTTGCTGATTCGTTTTATTCTTTCAAGTTAACTTCACGAAAGCTCACCGAAATGTTTATTATGTTGTAATCATAGGGTTGCGTGCGCCTTGTTTACCGCAACTGTTCCAGTCTTGGTTTGAGCGACCTAAGCAGTCTTCATGTTTGTTCTTTTATTATGAAAAATAATCATATATGCAACATAACGTATAACACTAGTCAGTAAGTCGATTGGAACAAAAACGTGAACACCTTGGCTCTACGGGATCCCACGTCGAAGCAAAAGTTACCAATCATTTCGACTGCAACACATGGAAACATGAGCAATTTTTCGATTCAATGAAAACGTCATCTTGCTCAAGAAGTTCACGCTAATAGTGATGGAAGACGCACTGTGGAAATTTTGAAAGCGTAGTCGATGCGGTTCAGTGAATTCGACAAAACACATGTGCACATAACACTTGCACTCCCTGAAGAGACATCTACAATCGTTTCAACTATAACGCACCACAAAAATCTAGAAGATAACAGGAAGTGCTCTTGAAGTCCGCCCCTCAGGTTTTGTTTTTCTTCTTTCTATATCGTTCGTGGAGCAACGCATAAACGTAAACTGGATATCTGTATGCATATAGAGACGATTATGTATGTTGCACACAGGAAGATTGGGACAGGTAGCAGTCACCTGACAGTTTTGGAACAGTTGACGTACTTATGGACTTGTCAGTTGGTGGACACCGAACGATGATTGGTTCTACCCACATATGAACAATCAACCAGTAAGCTAGAAGCAGACATCGAACGACTGGAACACATTCTCTTCACCTGCTGACAGACATTTCCCACTGGACCAGTTAAGTTGATGACTAATACCAAATGCAGAGGGTTTAGACTGACCACACGTATTGGTATCCAACAGACTAATTCAAGTCTAATTTTCGGTTAGGATGCCACCTTGCTTATAATTAAGTTCTTGTAACTGCTTTTGTGAAAGAGCGCCTAAGTCATTCGTATCATTATTTCTGAACACTTGATTTGGAAGTACAACCTGAAATTGCTGAGAAGTAACAACTGATCCTTCTCAGGTTATTTTCCTCATTCTGTGGGAAGAAAAAGAAGGATTCAGAACAAAATTTTTATAGTTCAAAACCCGTGGGAAATCTGTGATGTGTTGTTGATTTAGAACAGTAGCAGCTTAAAAACCGCTCAGAGCCGACAGGACTGTTTCATAGTAGTTTAGCCTCGTGCCGACGGCACCCAGTTCGGTGTACGCGAGGGGCTGACGTGCAATTGGATCTAGTTACACACCCTTAACAACCGTGCCATATGGGATCCATTAAATGGTCCAGCAGATTGACCGATTTAGCAGGATTTCTTGGTCGGTTTGGGCTGGAATCCATCAACACAACCGATGAACACTGATACTGTATTACTGACGAGTAGTTTGTCATTTGATATTGCATAATCGTTCTGGACACGGAATAACTCCAAATCGAAAGTTTCAACTTTCATACTGCTGGTCTCGTAATTAATCCTCGAATCTGAGGATCCTGGTCTACGGAGGTTGTCCGCTATGTTATACAGAGTTTGGTAGGCAAGGCACAACAAACATATCGGACAAATTCTCCCAGCTTGTACTATGCCTGCCTCGCGGCACGAAAAGCCCTGTTCACTATACCCAATCAAACACTGACTCTCGCGACAGTTTGCAAGTAGTCAGCCCGAATCTGGTAAGCAGCGTTTCAAAGTTGGCCAGGGTCGATTCTCAGTTGGCCAGAGTAGCGACCGAGTTGGCCAGTCGCCCTGATGGCACGTTTCATACACTGCTGATTATTTGCCCCGATTGATAAAGCGATTCAAAACTCATGTAGCCCAAAGCTTACAGACTGCTGACATTAGTCCTTATGTTTCACGGGCTATTCCCGCAACTCCTGTAGCGGTTAAGAACTGGTAACCTAATTTAACAGGATCATTTTCTTCATAAGACGCTTATTTCAAACATCTTTAAACCCTCTCATGCGGACTGGTATTAGGACGGATAAAGGATACATGGAGTAACTCTGTAAACTGACCCTAAGATAGACATATTACCACAAAATTCTCCTTCGTAACCGCTGAACACGGATAAATTAACAGAAAAGTGTTAAGTATCAAGATAAAAACAAGGCATCTGTGTACTTCGGATTAACATTCGATACAATAAAGTCCGAGGAGTACTACTAAGCAACGATCATTCCCACATATGATGTAGGCTATTCCAAATCCAGTATTCCATATCCGACAAGCGGGTTAAACACAGAACAGCCTGAGACTTAGAAGCTGCATATGTGTAGAAACAGGTGAATTTGAAAATAAAAACGAGAAACACGAAATGTATAACAGTAATATTCGATGAATACCCGTTTTCTGAGCTCAACAATGTTAAAATGTGAAGTCAACACGAATCAACAAGACTCGTAACAGACCGGGTTTCACTACGTTGAAAATCATCCTTCTGTGAAAAACGCATTATAGTCCCACGATACATCCAAGTTCTGAGCACATTTCTGATAAGTACTCACTGCATTTCAATTCGGCAAGGTTCCTTGCAACTAGCAGCAGCCAGTGGTTGTGAATCTGCTAAAATGACTTTATATAAAAGAGCGGCCCGAGGGGATGCGTCTCAAACAACTGTTTATAGGTTACAGTTGGGTGATAAGATGTCATCAGTTTTTTCAGAATACGCGCGGCAGGCAGATGGCAAATTCTAGTTGCCAGAGTCTCTGCTGCATGCACGAAGGTAGCAAATTGCGATTGTATGGCTTCTCTAGGGGAATGTACTGCTGCCGTGCTTTCTGGTCGGTTTATTATGAACGAATTTTTCTGTGTACGCCTGCCATAAATGCCTGATGTGGAATCAATGCCACTTTCTTCAGCCGTCCAACTAATCGCAGGCGACGAATGATCGCTCTTTCTCAACGACCTATTTATTATTTCATTACACAACGTTGTTTAACTCCCGAAGGTTCAACTCACTTCTCGCTTGGAGAAATTCATTACCGTCGAGTAAAGAGGAGCCTACCTCACACTCCTCTCCTCTCTTTCTTTGGCTGTCGCCGTTTAGCTCAGATCAGTTAAGGCCCATTACTGAAAATGTACAGTTTTTTTTCAAACTCCACTCGTGTTCTTTCGGTTCGATCTCGTTGGGACTACATTTCGAGTGCTCCCAGGAAGAAACGTTCTAACTTGTCAGTAGATGAGGGACAGACGCATCCTAACCTGCCTACCAAGGACCTAACGGATATAAACAGGTTATATATTATATAATACAATGTATAACACGTATTATATATATAATATATAATATAAACAGGTTATGTGCGTAACCATCACGTCCGTTGGGTGAGCTAATAGTACTCGCCGATGCAATACACAAACGTTTTCGAGGCTCAGCGCCTTTTTCATTGGCTGTGTAAGCAGTTACCAGCAAAAGCCCTGTGGATACGTTGCATATCAACAAGGACGTTGAAATAGCACTTCTGTGAAAGTTACTTCGCGAACTTCCTGAACATAGTCCATCGAATTCGATCGCCGAATAGCTCAGTTCCGACGCAAACTGGCGGACCTCCGTGCCTATATTCAGTGACCCACGTCAACAACAGAAGGTCCTTCGACGCGTGCCCGATCGCCGTTCAGACTGAGGACCAGCGGTGTTCACTGGTACCATGAGACATACGATGCAGATTCTAGACGGTGTCATTCACCATCTAGCCGCCGGAGTGCAAAATGTTTAAATAAACTGAGCTGTGTGTTATAGCGGCGAGAGCCAAAGACCAGTCAAGATTCGATCGAGTGTTCTTTTTGACATCCACAATAAATTCCTCGATCGGCACCGTTGGTTTCGTTTAAATCTGTCGCATCAACTTTGACATTGCTGAACTCAACTTGATTGATACAGAAAGTCGACCCCACATTTTATCGTCCTTCTCAAACAGACCACATTGACCATACTTAATTTCCCGTGAGCTACAGATAACAATTCTCTTACTCTCATTCAGCTCGACCTCTGTAAATTTCTAAATGCCAAAATAAGATACTCTTTCCATATTCTTCCTCTTGAGTAACCTATAATTCCTATCAGTCCTCGATGCGCGGACAGTCGTTTCGCTCCCACTCGACCAATGCTCATTGGTTCAAGTGAGCTCAGCTCCGTCTTATCACCCTTCATTCCTGAACCGTACCTAGTTGTCCACTTTGTTGTATGGACACATTATTTGCTCAGCGTTTGAGAACGTTACACCTTCGAGATAAGAGACCTAATTTTCTTGCACGCCGCTTCAATTGCTCTTGCATTAAATACGATGTTCACAAGCGTCTTCTCACCAACGGTCTCGGAGATGAATTATATTCTCATTCGTTCGGTATTGTAAGAGGCATTTATTGGATTATCAGATTACGCGTAACCCGAAGTGAACGTGGGCCAATTGCGAAAAATCCGACAAGTACGTGCGCAGAAAGTGGTGTCATCCCTACATTTAGCAACCGATACGCGATCAGAATTCGGTTCTGTGCTCCCAGCTGCAAACGGTGTGCTCAAAATCACCAGCTTTCGACTGTTAATTCTAAACCTTGGTCCTTGACGTGATTTCAGCTGGGATTACTTTGAATTTGACATTTCTCCTCGATTATTGGTAGCAATTTCTCCAAGCATTCCGGTTTGTTTGCCGACGCTCGTCGATCCTGTTTACTCGTTACCTCAGCGAAACTCGATATTCCGACAAACTGCTTCACACGGCGTTGTCACCTCTAGACTTTCTAATGTCATAGTGGTGCAGTGGTCAGTATGGTTGTTTCGTGAAGGCGTGTCCGGATTTCTAGTCCGCGCCATCACAAACATATTCACTACCGACTGGCTGTTATGAGAAGTAAATTCAAGTAGAGTGGTTCTTTTCGAAGGAAGCCGACTGAGAATCCTCTCGGAGTGTGGCGCCTGCGATCACTAGTTGGTGGTGTGCAACCTAGGTGAAAACCGGGCTTACACAATACTGGTTAACAAAAGCGAACCGTCCGGAGAACAAAACGTCAGCTCGATCGTTCGCGTACTTTTTATCACCGTCCCATCTCTACTTCTAACCATTTAACACAATCGTTTACCGACCTACTTAAGGACAAGATACGCTCATATTCGCTCGGAGCTGCAGCGCAAAATGTTTTCATCGAAGAGGAGCAACTTTCGCTAACATGGAATCGTTCGCACGTCGCCAGTCATTCAGTCTGACAGCGCTAACTGCGAGAGCATCAGACGTGGCTGTGAAAGTAACCTAGAAGCAGCAAGTCGGTGGCGACCGGTGCCAACTAGCCCTTGTCAGTGAACGTTCAAAATCAACCGAGTCATGGTATGATGCCTTTGGACAAGAATCGTTGGAGATATGCTTTGTTAGCTGCCATCCCCAACATGGTCCGTGAGAGCGAAGGTTTATCGTCATCATAAATCACATACCACCAACGCGCGCCCTACACTGGATATCAGACAGACATTCCTTCCAAGAGATACGATGCATAGATTATATTACTCAGTTCAAGACCGCTATCCGCCGTATTTCGTGTAGTGCTAACCCAGTCGTCAATGTTCTCTCGTGCATCGATGGTATAACGAACAGGACAGGCTGCAGGTCAGCACAGATCAACAGTCCAAAGATAGGACAACTCTGTCAGCCAAGTTTCTTCAAACTGGGACGCGCCTAAATTCGTGCGTCACGACGGGTGATAACTTGTGACGCTTCACGAAATTTAAATCATCCGGATATCTGGTTATCGATTCACCACCAGTTTTTGAAAGCCGCACAGTGCGTTTGACTCAGATATGTGTCCTACAACCAAGTTGATCATAGAGCGTTTTACCTTGCACAGTGCCAACAGCGATACATGCGCATTGTCTAAAGAGTTCGTGCATTGGCGTCGATCCAAAATTCTGTGTCGAACGCTTTCCACACTCAGCAGTTTTGCGGCAACTACCGAGCGTTTCCCTTATGTGAATTTTCATCTAGTCGGACAGGTGCCCCCTCCAATGGGTTTAGTCATACAATAAAATGTGTAAACCAACCTCCACGTTGACGTAGGATTGCGGCAATTCCTAACTGCCTGTCAGAAACCCCCACACAAGTATTTTCAGAATGCTGGGTCATCCAGTTTGGTCCTCTCCTTGTAGTGACTGATAAACGCAAATCATGGTTCGAATTAACCTTTGCATCACTTCTCAACACATTGGAATATAGCTAGATTTTCACCTCTCCTCACCATCCCGCGGTTAGCGGGGTACTTAATCACTTCAATCGACGAGTAGACTGTTGTCTGTCTGCTGGCAACAAAGTTTTATTTTTATAGACCGTTCTCAGTCATGCTAGGTGTTCGCAGCCCATTACACGCCAGTCCACATACCACTCCCACTAAGCTAGTCAAACAGATGTTTGTTAGGCTCAGTGGGCGAGGTGTTTACACCATGACTGGCGAGGCCCATCAACTTTCCCGACCACGGTGCACGCTTATCTCAACACACACGATGATTCCAGCCGATCCCGCCAAGTGAACAGACAAAGCGAACATGCGTCGGCCCTGTTCTGTCAAATGTTTTCTTCGTTTTGGTTTATGTCGTTGCCCTTCTACGACTTTCACGGCCACTGTACACGGGTCCGCTCTGTTATCAGGAGGCATCAACAAAACTCACTGTTGAAGAGCAGCAGTTAGTGCAAAGTTACAACTGTCGAAAACATTAGTTGAGATACCTGATGTGACAATTGACGCAGATTGACGCTTTTGCGAGAAAAAATCGGATTCACATACTGTTACGATCTTGCTAAAGCTGACGGTCCGAAATCCCCAGAACGGAAGCGGTCGGAAATTACGGAGACCACTGCGATTTGCAGACCAACTTGACGTCTATCGCATACAGTCATTCTGATGGCTTTTTACCCAGTAGATTTTGGGTGAATTGCTTGCAATCGTTCCTGTAAACGAACAGCGTGTCAAAGGAAAAAAGCAGCCCCATTCTTTCTGAACGCTGTCAAAATAGATACCTGATAGAGTTATTCTCTCTGGTTTCCCAGCACTACGTTTTTTAGATGTCAAGAGTTGTTCATTGAACATATGCAGAGAATGTAAACAAGGTCGTATAATACAATGGGTGAACAAACGTTTAGACGTTTAAGATAAACTTCAATGAGGACTGATCGTGGTAGACCCGCCAAAGCTACGATCCAGCAATATATCCCGTTCAACTTAACAAAATTCTTCACCGCACCACGACCGAATGCAACTTGCTTGCCTCGGTTTCCCTGCCTAGCCATGGTTATAAACCTTCCAAGCCTTCGATTTAGGACTACACCCGATCGATTTCCCTCGCCCACCGACCGTAGCCACCAACCGTGTGATAGGAATACACTGGACCATCCATGTTCTCGTCAACGGTTCCGACCAACGTAAACACTGTTACACTCCCAAAGCCAACGGTCTAATCGCTCTCACTGGGGAGTATCGTGACAACTCTACTTATCCACCAACGACTGAGTTTTGGTTGTCATTTGTAACATTTTTTGCGTAGCTTCGCACGTACACAAACGTTTTTTTGAACGGATATGAACAGCGACAGCCGCCACGCCGGCTGGGACGTGCGACACATGGTGCGCTCTGGCTCTCCGTTCCACTGTGTCACTGCCTCACCTTATTTCTCGTTTGTTTGCACGCTGATTATTTGTATTCAGAGGGCACCTCATATTTGCTTGTTGCGTTACTTCCGACCGATCGCCCCGGTACACTTGACTCTAAACTAATAACGAATAGATAACTTTGAGTGCACAGGATAGATTAGCACGTTTTGACAGAAACCGCCTTAAATTTTAAAAAAATAACCTGGATTAGGTGTTGTACAGGTGGGTTTGGTCTCGGTAGGTTTACAAGGTTGATAATATGTCAACAACAAGTGCAGTAAGATGGGTGACAGATTGCTTTTACGCGGGAAGTTGTTCGCCTCAGCAAAATGCAACGAAGTCTGTCGCTTATAAGTCGTTAACCTGCTTTCAGCTTTCTAAATGATCATGCGGTCAGAACGTTCTGCATGAACAGCTTTCATTCATCAAACTCGGCGTGTACTGATGCAACCCACCTCACGTCCCGGGTGAGTGACGAAGCCGTGTGCGCGTCTAAGAGCTCATGCCACTGGTAATTGGCTCTCGTTGGTTACTGCTTAGAATCACAGAAGTGACAATATGGAATGCGAGGGTACATAGTTGTTGACCAGTTATTAACAGAAACCCAGCCTCCGATTATGTATCGAGAATTTCTTCAAACATCTCAAGGTATAACGCAGTATGGTGGAGTGAATGAATACTAGCCAAGTGAAGTAATGGTCGACGTTCACTCTTCACAGCGAGTCTAGTCAAACCGCGCCCCCGTTTACGATTTATCTCTACTTTGTAGATATCCTGCCACTCCGCTATCCGCCCACTTTACGTACGGTTTCGGAAAAGGACGTTATTTTTTGTTCACTTTGAAAAATCTACGTGCGAGCATTCTCGCAACAAAGGTACCTTTTACTTCGGAAAAATATCTCAATTTAGTTAAATTCAATACGAACATGCGGCGTTATAAGTGGTCGAAGAACACTTGCAAATTTGTCGGTCATAATCTGGAATGCCGGATCATAAGACACCCGAAAACGGGCTTGAAATAAGTTGAACAAGATCGGCGAACACCAACGAAGACCACCCAAAATTTCTGAGGAACAGAAAATTTGGCCTCGTATTGCGATCACTGCTGACGCCTCCAGAACCTTCAACCTCCTGCGTCGTGAATGTCTTACTGATATAACCGTACCTATTTGAGGTCACCTTTCAAATATAACTTCGCTGTAACCCATTAGGATAAGAGTTTGCGCGTTGTTATAAGTGCCGCATCTTTACAGGTGGCGGCGTAACAAGTTCGTGTCATCCTTCATGTACTAGACAGCATTTTCCAAGATAACACTGCTTCAGTTCTTACTGCTAGTTACGTCGCCCAGTCAGTCACACGCTTGTTTGGTTTCCCAGGGTCGGCGGAAACACCGTAAACATTCGCTCTCCCTTGCGGTTGCCAAGTGGTCGTGCCGAGCGCCGTTGCACGTTCATCCCCCTGCATCGTATCTTGTCCATTTTGAAGTGTGCTCGTTGCGCGGTGAATAAAAAATTAAATAAAGTTTGCTTGCAGACGGGCTGTCCTCTAATCACACCTTATGAATCGAATCAACTTAAGACCGCGAGTCTCCGACGTACGAATGGCAGAACGGTGAATTAGCAGCGCGATATTAATGAGACTGTTCCTTTCATTGCCTTCGCTGTTTTCTTTTATTGCAACTCATTATACACGCTCCACTTAATTTTTATACTTGCACAATCACACATAAAGTGTACATGGCGGCAAATTTCACGTCCACGCTCCAATATTCACCAACCACTTGCGTAGCGTGCACATTTTATTAACGCAGTCCAACACCCCAATCCCAAACACGGAGCCGGGTGGCGTGGGTGACAACGTGATGGGTTTCCGCGTCCCGGATCATGTTTCGGACTACCTGGAGTACAGTTCAGCACAACTTTGGCGGCAGTTCGATTGAGCGTGCATCATTGGTCAGGCTGACAGATTCACACAGTTGGCTACCGCGCGGCTGACATCTCGTTCCATGAGTCAGCTATTCACTGGCCAAACAGACGAACAGCTATCTTTACAACAAGCTCGGTAGAGCAATCTCAGAACGCGTTGTCGTCGAAAAACCCACTGCGAAAGTCCCCTAGTGATCTTCGACTGAGGGACGTTGCTTTTCTCGGCTGCTGCATTAGCCGAGAACATTGGAGGAAAACCAAATGATCGATGACACACTCATGCGCTACGTCTGGATGCAACGACTACTAGAGTTCGTGCAAGCGGTCATTTTCTAATTCATGTTGAAGAGTTCCTCGGGTGAGTTAGCACGACTTGTCCATCCGGTTATTGCGTACCCCCAAAAATGTACTCATTTTCGGCAAACGCGGAAGACGCAGCCTCTGATTTGGCCGGGCAATCAAAAATTCGAGCTCTAGGCTTCTGCGTCCCACCCCATTTTCATGGGGCGTCTACATTCTAGGTTATGTTCAAGAACGGACCAGGGCGGTGGAGCGTACCAAACCGCGCACTTTTCCAATAGTCTTGGGAAACGCGACTGCCACTAAGTAATCGTCGACACCCCAGTCGCCCGTTTTTGTTCGCCAGTGGATATCTGTGTTGCTTTTCCAGTAGACAACGCCTCCAAGTCAGTGCTGTGTAGCCTTGGAAAAAAAGGGCACTTCTTGCTCAATACGCTTCGAGATCCGGTCTGCAGACTGAACTACAATATGCATCTTTGGAACCCGCTGCCTCAGGTTAAAATTAGAAGCAGGTCGCTTT
This sequence comes from Paragonimus westermani, assembly GCA_008508345.1. NCBI lineage: Eukaryota > Metazoa > Platyhelminthes > Trematoda > Plagiorchiida > Troglotrematidae > Paragonimus > Paragonimus westermani. The sequence continues at coordinate 111,821 of QNGE01001789.1, read as the reverse complement.
CTATTAGATTTCGTTCATCACCGATGTGCTAGATGCCATCTTGTGCATCGACGTTCTAAGGCACTTCGGAATAGTTGTCGACATTGGTCATCACAAACTCTTAGACCAATTAACAAATATATCAGCCATGGGGCCTCTCTCTTGAACCATGAAATCGGCCCGCTTCTCGTTGATCTCACGGTTAAGGCGAGTACTAAGCAGTTTTTCGCATGATTCGTCCGCTTGTTAAACTAGCTACGCATCTTCCTCATGGGCGTGGTCCACCACATAAACACGAAGGGCACACTTGTATTCCGGCGACCACAAACAGTGGCGCCGGAACAGTTGCAGGCCGCTCGCGCTCAAATCAATCACATGCTGGGTGTGTATTTGGTCCGTTCTTCTGATTGCCCGTGGGCATCTGCAGTGAGTATAATGAATTATATTTTCGACAATCCCATATTGTTGTTCTTCTTTGGCGATTAGGTATTTCTCGTGCATACATTTTGTTTTATTCAGGCTAATAATTTGTAATATCTGTCCCTCGGCTAAAACGCGACTGTCAGTATTCCGCTTGATTGACGCGAATTCTCCGTCCTTCCCGTATTTTGGGGTTGACAGCAATGCACGGGGTTCAGCGCCATGAGTCTGGGTGTTCGACGGCGAAGAATAGCTGGATGTGGTCCTGTTCCGCTAAGCCAAAACGTCTCCGCACATGGAGCCAAAGAAAACGGCAAGCAAGTGGCGCTGCACGGGGAAACCACTGTGGAATGAGCATTATCACTGTTTCTGGCATGTACTCGTAGAGACACGCTCACGGTCTCACCACCATTGTCGAGAGCGAAACGATCCTTGGCAGAATTGATCTCGCTCATGTCTACTAACAAATGCCTACAGCACAAAATTTTAGACCTAAAACGACTATCGCCTCACTAGAACGTTTTGACGCCCCATACTCGATGTCCAGCACTCTCTGAATTATTCTCTCCCAACTTTCCGGAACAAACGGATAACACCTGTTTGTGTGTGTCCATCCCGGCCGTCTGGTGGTTCTTTGAGCTACGCTTAGTTCACTCGCCACGCCTGTCGATAGGCTGGATCTAGAAAAGTGACATCTGCAATGCGGCCAGTGTCTATAAACTCCCAGCCTCCTGAGCAACTAATTCGAATCTCCAAAAGAAGTCAGCCGTATTGACGAGTTTCTTGTTAATACATCCCCAACTTGCGAGGAACTTGTTATAAGCTGAATAGAAGACGACAAAACAAACTCCAATATCCAATCCACCAAACATACAAGTTCCAAGACTAACGGTTCACGTGAATACAATCAAACGCGACAATCACTTGATGGCTGAGCGGTGAAGCACGAATGAAACCAGAGTACGTGTAAACGGGGGTCCAGCAGGGGGAGGTGAGGAAGAAGGAACCATGCGAGAACAAGTTTACACGAGTAAACTACATCATGATCTAGCAATACGTCAATATTAACGTTTATGAGAGAATTGATCTGTCGCGCGCGTAATTCGGATAGTCTTGCCGGTTTTTGCTGGGGAGGCTCACAGTCTCTACTAAGAGGACTTGAAATGTAAGAAGAAGGATCGACAGAAGGGGAGTAAATGTAGATGGGAGGCGTGGTTACCCGCATCCAATTAAACACAAAACAGTCGCCACCCAACAAAGGTTGCTACCTCAAAAATGCGGCCATAACGTGTAAGCGCGCTTCCCTTCATTCCAACTGCGAACGGACCGATTTGGCCCGCCCGGCAGGATCTAAGTAGTTCACCATCCGCTGGGTCACCCATAAATGTAACTGGTGCAACCAGTTGGTGGTAATGCCTGATGTAGAGTGTCTTATAGCGATGGAACTCACCTAGCACTCGTTTAACGGCAGTCATATTCTAATGCCGACAAGCACATGCGGGGCGCCCATGTGCCCTTTGCTTCCGCAGGGATGGTGAGTTGAAAGACTTGTAGCAGCGCTGTGACAAAGAATGATCGTCAGGTGCCTGCTGTCTGCCTTCGATGGTCCGATTCTACTTTCAAAACACACAACTATTTCAGTCAGATCTGGCCCAAACCTTTCAACATTACCCACCACGCCAGAGTTTCTTGTGGACACACTCAGTGCCTGAACACCCCGGTTAACTGCCACCCTTGCACGAAGTTTTCAGTGTGATAAAAGGACATTTCGGATACACAAAGCGGTCGCATAGTTCCTGATGCACTTTTTCCGGCACGCACCACCAGTGACACAGAGCTAACAGGATGGTCCCGCAGTAGAATGATCCAACTATAGCCTCTTGACACCCGTGAGTCCAGTACAAAACTACGGCTGGATTTCGTGGTCAGGCAATAGTGCGTCTAACCTCGGAACCCTGCTTTACCATGTAAGAAAAAGTGGGCCTATTCGGCCATTGTTCTCCCAGATACATCAGAATGTTTAGACCCCGCAGCCAAGGACTGACCATCTCGTCTAAGGCTTCTGACTCTCCCTTACAGGCCCTATTGACCGGACTTGATTCGAAAGACACAAGCCTCCGGCGATAGACAGAAGTAAGGCTATGGATGAGCCCTGTCTTCATGGCGGTAATGCGGTTTTCAGCTATCTCCTTGCTGTTATGCAATACCCGACCAACTTGCCTCCACGGCAGACCTACCTCGCAGTGATCCTTCTTACTCAGTACGTTGCTTCCAGTCTTATTAGATGCATGTCTGTCTTCCGCAGATTCCTCTTTTTTTCCTCAAAGTTTCCCTGTTGGCGAGATCTCATTCAAATATATTTCAAACCAAATGCTCTAACAATAGTTAACGTACTCCGTCAAGATTTAAGCAGCGTCCATTCGGGGGTATAGTACGGCACGGACTTTTGATATCCCAACTTCCTACTTACTGCCACTGCCCATTGTGTTTCATGGATATCGCGTTCCATCAGAAAATCCAAGCCGTTCTCGGTTAAACCCTCCAACGAAATTTCTTTCAAATGAGTCCATTTTCCTATCACAGGTTGTTGAACTACATTAGTCTGCATCAGGTGCTTTACCCTGAAAACTGAAACAGATGCGACAGAATAATTTTGATCTAAGACCTGAAACTCAACTGAGGCTTGGCTACATAATATTCCACATGTTTTGTGCGGAATACGAAACATGAACTGGATGGGCCGTCTCTGCAAACCAGTTGCCTTTGTGTCTCATTCTTCGAACAGCGCGGCGTCGGACCTGCTAGTAAAAGACGTGCGTACCCCCAAACTCACCCAGACTAGTCAGCTTCGTCAAAACGGATCCAAAACACACCGTTCAGGATGATCCTACCTTTTCCTTCTGACTTTGTTCAGACTTGTTCTTGTAAACCGACGTGCGACGATGTCGACCATAGTGGGGTATTGTACGTCGTATCCACACCCTACAAGAGCTTGTCATATGGTTTGCTTATAAGCAAACATAGCAGCGCTCGCTGTTCCTCAGCATTGTTTTACGTCACTTCAGATATCCACTGGTAAAACAATTACAATCAATTATATCATGGTTGTCCCTAAATACCAAGCGCTTCCCATCCATCCTTTTGCAAGGCACACATGCTTCTGCGTTGCATCATAAGCACTTGACTCCTGGGGGACCATAGGACGTCTGGTTATTCTTCCCGCCTGCCGAGCAAACGAGCAACTGGCCGTGCCAACCATAGTTGACGGCCACTTCTCTCTCTACAATATTCCGAATACTGTTGAAGGTAGGTTCCCTATCACATTCAGTTGTGCTATCGGCAACTTCTGACAACCATTTGTATAAGTCGCAAGGCAATTGCTCAAACGCCTGAATGAGACTGGCTGGATGTTTCCGTTCTGCGCCGCAATATAGCTGCACCAAGGTCGCCTGACAGTCCTTCATCTGAAGGCTAGTTTGCACAAACCAAAACGATTCCAGTAATCAGTTCAAGACACATAAGAGCCTCCTCTTTTGCCGCCTTCACAATTCCGGGCAGGTAGCAAAATGGTTCACGCAGATTTTTCAAAACATGTACAAACCTACCTCTTGCCAAATGCTGGCATTACCCAACTGTCCACTTCACCCCACCGAGACCGAAGCGCAAATCACGTGGAAGCTTCAATCCCTTGTTGTGTGATTCGTCTGCCACGACGCCTCCAGAATTTCTGAGAACGGTAAAGCAACTCTTCGGGAATCAGTCGAAACTGTCCACTCCAATTTTTGGAAGGCTGGCTCCAAGAAACAACTGCCCGAGTGCCCGCTCTACCGACTCGACTGGGTCAAGGTTGAAAGGGACCAGTCAACAGCTTGGTGTTGGCCATGCAGCGTGCATTGCCTTTTGGCGCAGCATCAAATCTGGTCTCGGTTGTTGAAACGGGTTCGGATTTTGCGAGCCCATGGCTTTTCTTGTGAAGCCCCAATAGTTTGCGTCTCAACTTTAGCTCCCCTGTCTATATGGCTGCTTATCGGGAGCTTCATCGAAAGCAATCACCAGGACATGATTCACCGGAACGGAGGAAAAGGCGGCGGATTTGGACGAACTCTGCATCGCCCCTTCCGCCACCACAGGACCGGATTCACGCATGGTACCAAGGGTCTCGGATAAACGCCAGTCATACTGAACAACACCTGATTTGGGGGGACCCTATCAATAAAAGGGATCGTAGAAACATCTGAAGCACTTGAAATAGACGATTCTTTTGCGAGCTCGAGCAGATTGAGGTTAATATAAACGATAAGCTCAATGAAGATATGGCTGCCCAACGGGTTCTCGTTCGAGAAATGAATGGTTTATGGAATATCGCCGTGCAGGTCAGATGGAGAGGGGTGCTTGATGGTCAAGTGGTAAACTGTTGTTCCAGGAAAGCATGATCAGCCCGACATCACACCTACCGGGACCATCGGTGACTTGCGCAATGTTGCGAGAGAATCCAAGGCGCACCCAGACAAAAGGTGCAGTGGTGACAACTGTGAAACGAGCAAACTGTGCAAGAATAAGCTCCGGCAACGAAACACAGAGAGCCAATTCAACATAGGCTGCCTGTAAAGCGGAAACTGGCGGCGATGAATTCGTTTCATAAGGGTGGCCGCGGCGATAGTGCACCTAACCGTCATCCACTTAGCCAAAAATATGCGGCTTCAAAGCACTGGAAATGATCAGGCAGATTTTGATGGAACGTGTCACCAGGCGCGGTCTTTTGACAACCCAGCAGTAAAGTTATGTGGACTGTCCATCATACTTGACAAACCTGTTAGTCGTTTGGACGAGATCATTAAGAGGCTGGGTGAGGGTGGTTTTAAAACAGCGTTCGACCTAGCAAACCATGGAATATTCATACCAAAGTTGAGGACTTCGCAGATTTTGCTGGTAAACACAACACGGACTGGGGAATATTTGGGCAACAAGGGCTCCGGTGCATAGTTGGGAGGAGCCAAATCTAGTCTGGCGGCTGTTAACGGTGTAGTACCACGAGGGTAAGTCTTGGGCCCACATTTTGCTTGGTTTGCGTTCACGATCTATTGAAAATATCCACTCGCTTGTGCTAGATATTTGCGCACAATGTGAATTTTCTGGATTGCTCCGAGTATGCCTCCACGCAACAAAAGACTGATGAGACTCACCAATGGATTGCATAATGTAATGTCGACGTTGTCAAGTGATAACATTAGTTCGGAGCTGAACCATAGGGAGTTAACAGGCACACAGACGAACACAATGCGGCTGTGGACAAATTAATGGATCTGGGAACCCGAATAGCCGTAAAAATCAATGTATTCATCCAACACACAGAAGCAACTTAAAAGACCAGCCAAGCACTACAGTGACTACTGAAGGCAGTTACATCGAGGGGATCTGATGCTGTATTACCCATAAACAAAACGCACGCACGGTAGCCCTCGGAGTATTATATCCAAGCATGGCCACAGTACACAGTGAGTGATACACAGTCGCTGGAGACAGTCGGGTACCTATTCACAGAATCGTTTGTTGAACTCAGCAAGATAGACTTTTCAGAAAGACCCGAACACCTCAATTAGTGTGGCGCTGGAGGACTGGCTTCGCGGAGTGTCCCAAGCTCCTGAGGGATGTGCTCGAAACAGGAGAAAGTCGACTTGCATCTGACAGAAACACGGATCATTGACGACCAAATTTGAGGCCAACCAGCTATTCCGCCAAGAAAAATCCTCCAGCTCAGTTTCTTGGAGGTAAGCTGACAAGCGCGAAGAAACAATGCCAACGGAAGTGGCATCAACCGCTACGGCGTTAGCCTCGGGCTTGAACTCGGCAAACGTTGCTTGCCTACATCTCTTCAGCCAGCATGAAGGGCTCGCCCAATCAGGTATTGAAGTCGATCGTTGTGTTCTTCACTGTCGCCTTAGAACCCACTTTTTTCCTTTTGTTGTCACCGTTGTGTTGTCCTTAGTAGGAAGAACACTCAAGGGAATAAAAAATCCTCCCGCGTCGCCAATTGTTTGCCTTGTATCCGTCCGTATTCGGGGAACTTCTTATATTCAGTGGGCCGTGGTCACTTAATCCGGGAAAAGGATTATGATACACAAACATTATAATTGGCGTTGTGCATCAGCCAACGAGATTCCCTATTAGGCGACAGCATCTGCAATCACACCTCACTCTGCACTAGTTTTTACTGGAAAGCGAGTCGGAGCACTGTCTACTGTGATTTTTGTGACGTAATGGGTTCGCTGGATCTCACAAGCAATAGAGACCGGAAATCCGTGGCCACCTTCAGGCTATCCGTGAAGATAAGCACATGTTTTCGTTGTAGCCACATTCATAACCCACGAGCGCGTAAGCAGATGTTGGAATAAACCGTCAATGAGACGGCGTATAGCAGAACGACGATCAACGGTTATTACCAACGGGTTACGAAGAACACGCGACTAGTTCGTAACTCCCCAGCCAACCAAACCACCCGAAGCCAACGCATAAACACAGGGAACAGACTGGCCTCTGGATAGAATATTCTTCATGTCACACAATCCGGAGATAGCACAGCCGAAACAAGGTCATATTTAAAGGGTTTGTAACTAATCAGGGAACCATCTCAGTAGGTGAACCAAATAAAGTGTCAAACAGCACAGTGATGTGCCTAGTCTCGCTGTATGCGCGTGAGCGTTTAGATGTGTAAGCGGAGAGCCACAGATTTTGCACAAGGGTTAAAGAACGAAGTGGCATTTGATCGTGCCGACCTTGAAGGCCACTTGTGAGTGCACTTTGTTAGTCTTCGCCACACACTAGATTCGTGGAACTGATGACTTCCTCAACAGTTATGCTTGACCGGCCAGGTGAAAATACAGGCTGAGCTCAAAAAGAGACATAATTTCATAAGGGCGGTAGGGTATTGCGTGCTTTAATGAGCATTCTGGTATCTAATGTGGGAAGAAAGCGACACGGAATGACTGACGTATGACCGTGAAGTTCCGGTCACCTATTTTGGAAACAAGTGTGACCGTCACTTCTTCCTATACATAATTAGAATTCCGGCCACAAGTGTTCGTCTTGATGAGTTATGAGCGGCTGTTGCCAAACAAGCAGCTGCCCTGTTGAAGGTCCTCTGCTAGATATTGTTTGGGCCGAAAACTCTGCATTGGCCTTGACTACAATGTCTTTCTTGTCCTATACAAAGAAATTCGCCGGAAGGGAGTATTGAGCGAAGGGTTCGTAACGGTTGGCTAGGGCGTTAGTTCAGCGGTGACACTTCGAAGACCACCGGATAAAACTTCCCACTAAATAAGCGACGAGTGTTTATCGTAAGAAGCCTTTCCATTGGGTGGACATAGAAGAAGGGTTAAGAGCGGATAACTTTTCAATTAATGCAGGTACACGACTCAGAAGATTCTGCTCATATCAGCTGACAGTGGAATATCCCGTTGTGCGAGTTTAGGGTGTCCACAAGTTACACGTTCACAGTTATCTCGAGCAGCGTCACAAGAGTTTATTCTCTGATATTCCTCTGAGTTTATGCCTTGCGAACAGCTTGGAGATCATCTGTGAGACGGCCCCTTTTTACTCAGATAAAGGGTAGAAAAGAAGGAAGGGTTATAGGTTGCATCGAATCTTTCGCTGATGAACCACCACCACATCGAGTTACGCGTAAGCTGATAATCCAATAAATGCCTCTTACAATACCGAACGAATGAGAATATAATTCATCTCCGAGACCGTTGGTGAGAAGACGCTTGTGAACATCGTATTTAATGCAAGAGCAATTGAAGCGGCGTGCAAGAAAATTAGGTCTCTTATCTCGAAGGTGTAACGTTCTCAAACGCTGAGCAAATAATGTGTCCATACAACAAAGTGGACAACTAGGTACGGTTCAGGAATGAAGGGTGATAAGACGGAGCTGAGCTCACTTGAACCAATGAGCATTGGTCGAGTGGGAGCGAAACGACTGTCCGCGCATCGAGGACTGATAGGAATTATAGGTTACTCAAGAGGAAGAATATGGAAAGAGTATCTTATTTTGGCATTTAGAAATTTACAGAGGTCG
>QNGE01001789.1:72284-103319 GCA_008508345.1 Paragonimus westermani | reverse complement strand
GTTACGCGTAATCTGATAATCCAATAAATGCCTCTTACAATACCGAACGAATGAGAATATAATTCATCTCCGAGACCGTTGGTGAGAAGACGCTTGTGAACATCGTATTTAATGCAAGAGCAATTGAAGCGGCGTGCAAGAAAATTAGGTCTCTTATCTCGAAGGTGTAACGTTCTCAAACGCTGAGCAAATAATGTGTCCATACAACAAAGTGGACAACTAGGTACGGTTCAGGAATGAAGGGTGATAAGACGGAGCTGAGCTCACTTGAACCAATGAGCATTGGTCGAGTGGGAGCGAAACGACTGTCCGCGCATCGAGGACTGATAGGAATTATAGGTTACTCAAGAGGAAGAATATGGAAAGAGTATCTTATTTTGGCATTTAGAAATTTACAGAGTTTGGGCTGGATGAGAGTAAGGGAATTGGTTGATTTATTCGAGGCAAAAATAACGGCGTTCAATTCAGATCGCCTTACGACGTCAGTCAAACCAAGCTTAGCAGTCTCGAAAATAGTGCAACTAACCTTGAACGCTAAAATATTTGCGATAAAACGGATCGTATTCCTTTGATCTTTGTTCAAGTTTGAAGGTATCTCTGACCCACAGAAACATGTCTAAGAAGGCGTGAACGGCGACGGCCTCTCCCGCCGTTGAAATTTTGGTGAGTTCTGATTTACGAAGAACTTCACTGTGAGAAACGAGGGCTTTGGTCGTATTTGAACCAGTGACAGAAACAGTTTGCTCAAACACAGAAGGCGCTGCATACGTTAAAGTTCCAAACCACCCCCGGAGCCCGGAAATCTCACAGCTATACTCTCGTGGGAAATACACCTACTGGTTCAAGAAGTCTACTACACCTGCCGAATTTCTTGAGATTTTGACGTTGAAACCCACAATCGGCCCTGTTCAATTCTGACGATATATTCACTGGTATGCAAGCACATCGTTCAATGCTAGCGTTCATCAATTCTGGCAAGAACCTCATAGAAATTCTGTCGGAGCAGTACAACCCCTGGAATATTTGGTAGGTTCCACATAGCATTGTGAATTTAGAGGGCAACTGGGTCCGATGGCGAAACTTCTGAGCTCTCTCCCTGGTTTCGTAGCTGAGCTAGTAGAGGGCCTTCCGCCTTCGAGCATGCTACTTTGTAGCTGGTGTGAATCTAGTCGGTGCACTGACTCTTTGCAACTGTGTGTCTTTTACATCATCATGCCTACCAAACAGCTAATTAATTATTGGCTTGGGTGAAGCTGACAAACCAGATAACCTGTAGGTCAGGAGTGACCACCGTGTTCCAGTAGCTGTCTACTTACTACTCTGTGTACATGGTGGTTCTTATTAGCGATGGCTAGGTCCAGGTGAGAGGGAATCTGATTCGAACTGCACTGCGTGATACATTGGCATGTTATATCCACGTTTCTTACCGTATGTGCGCCAGCGCGGAAGTCCAGAATCCGCTTTCCTGTTAGCAGTTCGACAATGGTAAATATGCATTGGGTGCACTGAGGTCGCTCCTAGTAATAAAATGATAAAAGCGTTACAACTCTAGGGTGTTTTCCAGGCTTACCAGACGAACTTCATTATAATAAGTGTTGCGTAATGAGGAACAATGAGCAGCCGTCTCCAGCAACGTGTCTGGGCCAGGCGATGCTCGTCGAAGTCACAGGGTGCCACATTTATCAAATGGTGGTCGCAGATGTCGGGAGACCCAGACCGATGAGGATCGCAGAACCCCTGATTGTTCCGAGAATGGGGGCTGCTAGGCAACCCGAGTATCCCGGTACGCTCGATTGATCTTCACTTGTTGGCAAGTTGTTTGTAAAACGAAGCTATGACATTTAATTTAAACAACAAAGTGTTTGACCTTCAACACCCCATCGGGTAGAACCAAATAGTTGGTTTATATGCAATTATATCTCGATGTTTGGTTTGCCTTCGTTGAGACAGAAGTAAAGTTGGTAAGATAAACCGTGAGGCTGAGTTCTAAGATTGAGGAAGGGACAATGGACGGCGGTATGGTTGGACATGTGTTGTTTCACTGAGAAGGTCTGGCAGCCCCTTTGTGCGTCCACGGACGCGGTATTGCTGCCTAAGTCGGTGTCAGTCACATAAAATGAGTGATTTTCCGGTGCTGCCGGAAGGCAAACTGTGGCTTATGTGCCCCTTCCAAGTTCCCCATTTTTGGAGGATGATGGCAGGTATCACCCACGGATGATATGCCCGTTTTAACCATCGGGGACGGAGCTTTAAGTATTCAGTGTTTATAATGTGGAGATCACAGGTAGGTGGAGTTTGGTTTCCGGAGGTTGACGTCCAACAGACCTATTTGGTTCCAAATTCCCGGACCGAAAAAGCTTGTGTTTGGCTGTTTAACATACTGTGCGGTGAGAGACAGGCTAGGCGGCTCCCGCGATCGGGCACGGCGGGTCGGTCGCTAGGCTGATGTTAACAGGAACGACCTTCGTGTCTTCTGCTTCGGGCACAGTTAGCCGAGTGGACAGCACGTAAGAATAAATCACACCAGCCGTCAGCTTTAGCCTACGGTCAGCCTTGATGAAAGATTTGGTTTCAGCCCGCTAAAACTGCCGATCACTCCCTTGCAAGCAACAGTCAACAGGTGAGCCTTCCATATTAATATTGGTGGATTTTGGAGTCACGGTTTTCCAAGTACTGTCTCGGGGTCCACAGCAGAGAGTGGGGTTGCCAGAATGAAAATGAAGGTACCATAGCTGACTTAGTCGGTTCACCCGGACGTTTGTTGAGAAATCGACCCATCAAAACTGTTATTCTCTCTTTCACAATCTTTCCTCTTTCATCATCTCCTTAGACCTCTGTATGTGTGGTTGGAGGGGCTACCGTCTTCTTGAAGGGTGCAACGCAGGAGAGGGCGAGAACTGTGTACTTCACTTAGATTTCGTCGGTATTTAATTATGGCACTTCCTATGGGAGAAATAAGGGAAGATATAGATCTGAGAAACCCCACATTCGCAGCTGCAGGCTTTGTACGTCTGATTACTTTTCATAATGAGCAACTGGCCGGTCAAAAGCGACGGTGTACTTTGGCTGCTGTTTCTGCAGCTGACGAAAGATAATGGATAACGAAAGCTTTGGGTAATTGCATTGGTCCTTGCTGAGACCAACGTACTTCACTTTTTGTTCGGATAGCTTGTAACCGTGGACCGCAAGTGTTCACTGCGCTGACGAAAGCCCTCTGAATTGTATCCCTGAAAGATCAGATGCTAGTTATTGTCTATTAGAAGTGAACAATATAAGTTAGTGATGACTTCTCAATAGTTTGAAATACGGACACGATACATGGTTACTAACGTGATACCTAGCAAAATAGCACGCCACTGAACAATGCATAGCTGTAATCCTATGCAAATCTTGATGTGCAGGGTTGTAATGGAACAAAAACAGGAGTAGGAAGACATGGTGAGGAACCCTGGGGCATACTGCGAAATGCCCAAGAAAACAACGATTGCTCACTAGATCAGCAGATACCTGTATGTCACCAGAGAGTTCGAACCGATTGGATCCGGACATCTTGAGATTCTAGCCCCAAACCTTTGCGCTAATCGCAACGTGTTGTGAGTGTCCGACATTCGCGGGTGATGCGAAAAGTCCAGTCCTCTCTGCTGGGCTTGCCAGGTGGAGATTTACCTTGGACCAAACGTGACAGGCTGTGTAACGCGCAGTCAATAACAGTCGGAGCTCATAAATTGAGTCTGAACTCCGCTCCTGTGTTGCTGATGCCGCTTTGGTTCTCGTCTTCCATAGTCGTGTGCATGGTTCACTGGACTTTTGAGTCAGGCGTGTTTTTGTTCTTTCCTACGACAGGACAGTTGTTAAACCTACTTCGGAAGAACGCTGTCACCGGTGTCTCCATCTTGCCCCGAAGTTGGCCGGCAATCGTTACGGACATTCGTAGTGAAAATAGCCAGCTAGTGTCACTGCCGTACAGGTTGCCGGTGGGCGACTGGCAGCACTTCACCTTAGGTAGGTGCACAGCCCTCCACGCTCACAAAGTAACATATCCTATTACATGACTGGTGCTCCTCTTCCATTTGATCGGTAACAGCACAAATTCGGAAAGATGGCATAAGAAAGCTCAGAGGTTTTCCGCCACACATCTGCGCCGAGTCGTAGGGACAATGGCGTGATGCGACTAGTAATAATATCAATGTGTATATTTCTCAACGCGCTTGCAAAAACACGCTCTGGTGAGCGCGATCATTACGCATGGTTAGAAACAACATAGAATAATAGATGATTGCATGCTATAAATATGAAGTACACATGCAAAAGAGGTGTGATCAGGAAGAAAAAAGTGCGGATCACAAAACTTTGACGCACGCGCCAGGAAAAGGAACAGTTTCAATGTTCCATAGATTCACTTCAGAAAATGTGATGTTACAATAATTTGCCTTTACGAGGTTATGAGTGAGCCAATCTCTCTGTTTCGCGTAGTCGAAACCAACAAGCCTGCATGGACTAAACTTGAATGACTTACAAGAGCGTGCTGCTGTGCTGTAAGCGCTGCTACAGTTTTCGTTTGTGTATGTCGTGTGGTTGGCTTACTAGGACTTCTGCTCATGCTTGTTTTCGTTGTGCCCATCTACATGACCGTTTCTGGGACCCTTACTTCAAAAGAACGCCGTCCCCCGGTGTCTCAAATAGTCGCAGGTCACGCCGAAAAATACGCCGGAGCAGAATTACTTCCATATGTTGGAAAATAGTTTGAACAGCCGAAATCTCGGGGTGGCTGATGGGTATGTTCGTTGTCAAACTAACTACTACCAGAATGTGCACACGTATTATTGGAATATATAACTGTAAACGTATCGATATGGGAGTGTATAAATTTACATCGTAACAGAATAGATATAAAAGCATCGATTCGCATAATCGTTGTAATATAAACATGTATGTATTGCCACATATCTGGGCGGTGTAGAGACAGTGCTTGATTATCGCCAACTCTGTTAGGGTTACGACTGCCATTTTTACTCTTTTGTTTTTCGCTTATGTACATACTTGATTTGCGCATTAGAGCGTACAACTCACGTTGGGTGCTTCCTTGCCGTTCCACTGTGTTATCGTTCCGTCTTGTAAGCCAATTGCTCTCACGTCCACTCCGAGTGTCCAAAAAATCTTTTGTTCACTCGTTGCGTCCGAAGTAGGGGTTCGAGCAACAGTTCTAAAAAGAGAAACAGTACGAACAAACAAGAGCCGGAGGCCCAGTAAGTCATGCACACGACTTACACTAGCGGAAGCTAAAACGGCACCGACAACACAGCAGCACGCCCCGTTACACAACCCAAATTCAATTCGTGCGTGCTCGCTGGTTTTGGTTGAGCGTTACACTGCTTACTGTTCGTGTTCGGAGTCGGTGGCGTACAACTTTTTGGAAGAGTGAGAATTCGGCGGAATCAACCGTTTAGTTGGGCAAATTTATTTATCTGTCGTTGGAATTATCTCGGTCGTGACATCGAGGCTATCTTGGGGACACATGACAAGTAGTATCAGTGAGAATCCTCATTTTGTGTAGCGGAACACTCAACCAACGTGCCCCCACGAACTATTGTGGGTTGTTTGTTTTCCTTTTAACCAGATTTCGACTTTCTATTCACACCTGAGTTTCTATATACTGTTTCGATCCACTACATTTATCGGTGAGTCCGCTTTTTTTCTTCCGAACCGCGTCTCCATCCAATTTTGTTTCCATCAACAATGCTTGACGACACTGCAGACATTGACATTAAAACCGAGCACAGCGTTGCTTTGAAACTGGCTGAGTACAGCACCCGAAACCCTCGATTTTGGTTCCATCAGATTGAGGCCGTTTTTACCACCAGGCGGATAACATCAGAGAAAATAAGATTTTCATACGTGGTACAATCACTTCCTTTTGATGTCGCAGCTGAAGTGGAAGACCTGTTGGAATCAATCCCAGCTGATTTCTCCTATACTATTTTGAAAGACGCCATCATAAAACGCACTGGGAAGTCAGAAGCAAAACTCCTACATGATTTGTTCAATTCAGCCTGTTGGGTGATCGGTTTCCATCTCAACCGTTATGTTATATGAGAGGTCTTTTGGGCTCTCGAACGCTTAACGATGTCAATTCAAAACAGTTATGAGCCAAAAAACTGCCATCCGCGGTACAACACATTTTGGCTGCCATCGGTAAAGAGAGCTCACTCGACAAACTGGCAGCCCGTGCGGACAAAGTAGCAGGGACTTTCCCTTCACAGCCAGTGTGTACCAGGACTTTAACCGTTCCCAAGTCACCCCCTTCAGTCCCGACAACTGATGATAGCGTGAAACTTTTGACAGAGAAAATGTGCCACCGTATGGACAATATAGCTATGCATATTAACGAATTGAAGAAGAAACCACCCAAAAGCCGTACACGATCTAACTCTCGCACTCGACCAAGGTGGTGCTGGTACCACCAAAACTTTCGGGACAAAGCAAAGAAGTGCACCCCGCCGTGCACATTCCGAGCTCGCCACGCGTCACCGTCAAACCGGCAGGCCAGCCAGTAACGGCGACGACTGTTGCTGGCCAAGCAGGTACTAGTCGCCTATTTTTCATCAGGGACCGATCGACCGGCTTGCGGTTCCTTATGGATACCGGAGCCGACCTCTGCGTCATTCCTCCGCAACCAAGTGATCGACTCCATTCAGGCCAGTACACCTTACAGTCCGCGAATCAAAGTCGCATCAAAACTTCCGGGGAACGCTCACTCACTGTCGATCTTGGTCTCCGGCGATGTTTCCGTTGGATATTCCTGCTTGCCGACGTCCAAACGCCACTCATCGGTGCCGACTTCCCGGCACACTTTAACCTTTCCGTTGATGTCAAGAGGCGTAAGCTAATTGAAAACACTACCGCCTGCACAGTAAATGGTGTTCAATCGACGATAGCGTCAATCGGCATCCGATCCGCTCTTCCACTAACACCGTCTTTTGCAGCACTGTTGAAGGATTTTCCTTCGTTAACTCGGCCGTTCTAGCATACCGAGACGGTTGAGCACAGTGTGGAACATCACATTGCAACACGCGGTCCTCCGGTTTTCGCCCGTCCATGCCGTTCACATCCAGATAAACTCAAAATAGCCAAAGCTGAATTCGAACGTATGCTTCAGTTGAGCATAATTCGTCTTCGAACAGCTCTTGGGCGACACCGTTACACATGGTACCTAGAAAGTGTCCGGGAGATTGGCGACCTTGCGATGATTACCGTGCTCTCAACAACTGCACAATGCCGGACAGGTACCCTACACCGCATGTACACGACTTTTCGTTAGGACTCGCTGGCGCTACCATTTTCTCTAAATTAGACCTTGTGCGCACCTATTATCACATCTCGGTCACAGAGGAAGATATTTCAAAGACAGCCGTTACAAAACCTTCCGGATTTTTTGAATTCACAAGGATGCCCTTTGGGCTCCGTATTGCGGCTCAAACATTTCAACGATTCCTGGACGAAATATTACGCAGACTCCCTTTTGCGTACGTCTACATCGATGATGTTTTGATCGCTAACCGCTCAGAGGAAGAGCACCTTTCTCACCTTCGTGCTGTCTTTAAACGTGTCACGCAATATGATATTGAAATCAACATCGACAAGTGTGCCTTTGGAGTTAACTCATTGGATTTCCTGGAACATCGCATAGACCAAACCGGCAACACACCTCTGCCAGACAACGTTGAGTCTATTTCAACTTTTCCGACTCCCACTACGATGATACAAATCCGACGATTTCTCCGCATACTCAGCTGCTATCGACGTTTCATTCCCCATTGCACGGACATTGTGAAACCTCTAACTGACCTAGTTGACTCTGAACGCAAGTCAGATGAATTGTCACCTGAGGCCAAGGCAGCATTCTCGACAGCAAAGGAAGCCCTATGTCATGCCACAAAACTGTGCTTCATCGCTTGCGATCCAAATGCTCGTCTCATTCTCACCACAGATGCATCAAACGCTGCCGTCGGCGCGGTCCTGAAACAGTCTGTGAATGATGAACAGCAACCCCTGGCCTTTTTCTCGCAAAAGTCGCAACCAGCACAGACCAAGTACGGCACATTTGGACGTGAATTGCTGGCCATTTATTTGGCGATCCGTTATTTTCGGCATCTTTTGGAAGGTCGACATTCTGTTGTGCAAACCGATCACAAGCCTTTAACATTTGCTTTTCATGCTAAACCTGATCGGTGCTCGCCGCGCGAAATCAGACATTTGTACTACATCTCCCAATTCACTACGGACATCCGACACCTACGTGGTGACGCCAATATCGTAGCTGATGCACTATCACGACCTGATGTCAACTCAGTCCAATCACCTCCTTCCTTTTATTTGTCTCAAATAGCCACAGCCCAGCAGTGCAGTGAGGACATGAAGGACGTTTCCATCTGTAAGTTCTCGAAATTGTCTACCATCCCTTTACCGACGCAAGCTGGCGACATTTTGTGTGACACTTCAACAGGTACACCCAGACCTTTCGTTTCACTTTGTTTGGCCCTCTATGAACAAAGACGTTCGCCTTTGGTCACAACAATATCTAGAGTGCCAGAGGAATAAAGTGCGCAAGCATACGGTTACCACACCAGGCAAATTCTCTCAGCCGGACGCCCGTTTTTCCCGTGTGTATCTTGACATAATTGGCCCACTACCACCCTCCGACGATTGTACGCATATACTGACTGCAATCGACCGTTTTACCCGTTGGTCTTTAGCTGTGTCCACCAGAAATATTTCAGCAGAAGCATTCGCTAAAACTTTCTTAGAACACTGGATCGCTAATTTTGGTGTGCCATCGACAATTACTACGGATCGAGGCACCCAGTTCCAGTCTTTTCTTTTTCGCAATTTCACGCAGTTACTGGGTTGCGCGCGCATCAAAACGACAGCATACCACCATTGTACTAACGGTTTAGTCGAGCGTTTTCACCGACAACTGAAAGCCTCGATAACCGCTCAGTCCAACGTAAAGTAGTGGAGTGAACGTCTACCACTCATTCTCCTTGGAATCCGGTTTACCGTTAAAGAGGACGTTGGCTGTACCACCTCTGAGTTAGTTTACGGTACCAACTTGCTTCTCCAAAGAGAACTGATTCAACCTTCGACTCATCCAGACCCAGGCACGGACTACATTTCACGTTTATGACAGCACATGTCCAGCCTTCGTTTCACACCGACCCATAAACATTGGCGCCCAGAACAAAAATCTCCAGATTTGTTCACATGCGAATTTGTGTTTATGCGCCAAGACGTCACCAAGAAAGCGTTACATCCACGATACCTCGGCCCCCTCAAAGTGGTTAAACGGAACGAGAAATTCTTCATTATTGAAAAGTTTGGACGGAGTGAATCGGTATCCATTAATCGGCTGAAACCAGCCTACACAGAACAAGATATTGACCCACCTGAACCGACGTTGACTGACAGCAACCCCTATCCATCCCCAACAGTATTACACTCCCCTGCAGCTCAGCCCCCTTGTTCCCCTATACAACGTACCACACGTAGAGGGCGATCTGTAAACTCGCCAAAACATCTAACAGATTACTATCGAGCGTTTGGTTTGTTTTCTCCTCACTGCCATTCTTTCATCGTGTTTTCAACCCGCAAACGCTCTGGTGAGGGAGTTCTGTAGCGTCTTGTACACTATTTTCTACTTCATGTTCTTCATTATTATTCATGCCTCTTCATCTTCTTCAACCTCGCATGTACATATGATGTTTAAACGAGGTTAATCGATACACAGAGCAACCAACAATTCAAATAGTGCACTTCCGAGTCCGCGAGTTCTGCTTACTGTTCGTGTTCGGAGTCGGTGGCGTACAACTTTTTGGAAGAGTGAGAATTCGGCGGAATCAACCGTTTAGTTGGGCAAATTTATTTATCTGTCGTTGGAATTATCTCGGTCGTGACATCGAGGCTATCTTGGGGACACATGACAAGTAGTATCAGTGAGAATCCTCATTTTGTGTAGCGGAACACTCAACCAACGTGCCCCCACGAACTATTGTGGGTTGCTTGTTTCCCTTTTAGCCAGATTTCGACTTTCTATTCACACCTGAGTTTCTATATACTGTTTAGATCCACTACTACTGTCTTCGGTTCGTTGTACCCCACAGTGTGCATACACACTTGGATTTACGGACAGAAATATATTAGTCGCGCGACTACATATAATTTATATTTATAATTTATTTATAAACGTCCGTGCATATTTTAGTGCGTATTTGTCCACATATGTGGGCAGCTATGCGTACAAACCTCTGTGCATCCCTGTATGTAGCTTCAGCGAACTTGCCTTGAAGTAAGTACGAACACTTGTGAGACACGTTATCACTTGTCGTGTTTCATATAAGTTTTAGCAGTTGTTTGCACAAACTTACCAAAACTCATTGCACTTTCAAAATTTTTGTATTGAGAGGAGCGAACTTTCATAAACATGCCCATATTCCTCGTCAGTGGATCCTGCCACTGCCTGGTGTAATCACCGTCGGAAAAAATGCACAAATACATCGGCTTGCACGAGGGAAGTCGGGAATTTCCGAAATCTGACGGAAAATTGAACGGATTGCAGGGCAGGGTTTCATCGATTGCTCGTAAACTTCCAAAGATAGAAAATCTCGCAAATCGTTTGGTAAACATAGGGTACCTAGCGACCGTTCATCACAAGAGTTTTCCCCACAAAACGAACATTTGTGGGAGTGAGAACAATATCGCAGTTTGGCGTGTTAAATATGAAAACGTAAAGCGATCTCACGTACTACGATGAATGGTCTAAGTGTGAATTTTTTTGACGGAAGACTACGTGATATTATTTGTGTTCATTGACAACATGTTTAATGCCGTCAAGTAATTGCAGTATATCCGATTCATGGATAACCGGCAGCCAATTCCAGAAAGAAAGTCACTCGGTAATGATCTGTATGCAGAGTTTTGACGTCAGCTTGCCTCATAGAGTCGATACGTAAACCGGAAACCGTGCTCTCTGACGCACAAAGGTTGCTAGATGGTTGATGTAAAACGTTTGAGGCAATAGAGGGAGCAAGAGAAGCAAATTTCGGGAAGTTCACTTCCTCACAAAGATTTGCATGAACGGCTTTTGAGTGATGGTCAGTGATCCGTTAATACCGGCCACCACTAATCACAGGGCGAAGCTGTGCCACGATGAACAAATTGTTACAAATGGGTCCGTTTATGTGTTTACAAGTGTACATCTGGGCTACAAACTTGTTTTTTGTGTGCGTGTTCTAAATATAGTACTACATAACATCATTTCACTGAAATTGCCAACAAGCCTCAGTTTTCCTCACCAATCTAAGTAATTCTTGCACACTACCACAGATGGCCGAAAAGGCGTTGGATTTCAGTGGTTTCCTGAGCGTATAATAGGCTAAGTGACAGATGGTGTTTTGGTAACTGATAGAGGTTAAAAAGCGATCCCAAGTGGGCTGTTTCTGAAGGAAATCTGATAGCGGGAAAACGTATATGCGTTTTACGCAAGTGCGGGCTAGGCGTTTTCCCGGGCCAAATTCAAAAATATCACCAGGTGATACACAAAGTTTGAAGTTAGACATTGTGTTCGATAGCGTAGGGATTTTGTTTCTGGATACGACTTTACTCACAATGTTATTCCAAATACAGGCAGCTTTTGCAATAGCGGAGTTTGTACATACTTTTTCAGGAGCTAGCACAGCTGGTAAAGCAGAACCATTATTTCTTATGCTAAATGGGGAGTTCTGTTGTAACCGAGCAGCAAACGCTCGGGTCAAGGCGTTCCAATCTGCCAGTCTATACAAGAGAGTGGGGTGAAAGTGCAGCTGTCATGACCACAGTTGATCTATGCCAAGCTTTTAGCAGCTTTATTTGTAAGCGAATGGGGATGTATGTCCTAAACAGCTTTTGGTAAGCGGTCGTTAAGGATTTTCTAACACGTCCGTCAGATTTGCACAGATGGCAGCGAATGACGGCGCAATACTCAAACTGAGATTCAACACATTTTACAAACAATCAGCCTGACAGACGTTGGGCAGAATGCCTTTCCGATGCAGCATATTGTCCTTTTAGCATTTGTTAGTCCAAAACATCTACCCACTTAAAGTGGAGGGGTTCGAATACCGTATTCCTAAATCTCTAACGGAAATCACGACATTAATAGCACAGTCATCAAGTAAGATGATTTCAATGGATATTGGACGACGGAAGGTAGTATCTTCTGATCTGTTCAATGAGAACGTATGCAACCATATTCTGCACCACGACTGCTGTAGAATCTGCTCTGCATTTTACTTCAGAGGTCAGCTAGGTGTGGCTAGAACCCAACGCTCCGAGATCAAATCTGAGTGACAATGACCGCGAACAGCTCGGTAATGTTTCCATAACAGAAAGTACATGGACATCAGCAAATACATGAGCAGAAGTATGGAATCGATATGAAATGTCACATGAGTTTGAAATGGTATGCCCTGGGAGAGATTCCGACCGTCAGTGGTCAAGGATGGGCAGAAAATGTCCAGGTTCAAGATGGCGGCCAAAGAAACCTTAATATGAGAATAATTATGCCATCAAACATGCTACTTTCAAGGGGGGCTAGTAGGTGGCGGGTCCTAGGGTAGTTCAGACTGATGCCGCAACTCCAGTGATGCCAAGTCTTGTGTATTTTGTAGACAGAAGATGAGGTTGTCGCGAAAGGTGTAAAATATTCCGATATCATCAACAAACAGAGAAGGCTTGCCGTGTTTCAAAACATCGTGTGCGTCATTTATATGTCTGAAAAAAGCAACGATCCAAGAACGTTTTCTTGAAACACTGGTCGGGAGAAGTCTTGGCCCACCGCACCAAATCCATTCCCATGAACATCCGATGGTCTAGTAAGGTCTCAAATATGAGCAAGTGTACATGCCTGTCCGCTTCATCTACCCTAGGAAACCAGATTAATTAAACAGTTTAAGAGACGGATCGTCAGAGAGGTGGTAAGGTTGCGATGGCCGTCATATACCCCAGGACCAAAGCGGCTGAACATGTCTAACATTCAGCACCGCCATCTTCATGGCGATTTGGTTATCGTCCACATGTTTTGACTCAACGCATCACATCCATACATTTACCTGCGGTAGTGGTAGTGTCAGTCTTGAAGGCACTGCCTGAAGCTTAGCAGGCAACGCAAGCTACATTTTAAGGAAAACAACCAGACTTTGAATGCATGTAAACAAACTGTCTAAGTCTGTTCAATACATTGTCGGTTTCTTCATGATACTCGGCCGCACGGTTTTGCTTTTAAGGAGAACTGGCTTGCAGGTGATATAAGTGACATTCAACTGAATGACCCGGGATACTCAGATCGACGAGCTGACCCAAATGGATGGAAAATGGGGGTCTACTATCCTCCTTAGACAGAACCTACCAACATCCACCCTCATCCGGGAATTCCACTCTGAAAACGTGACGCTATGTGAAACCGACTAACGTTTTGTGGCCAGAACTGACTCCTACTGGGGGTTATGTAGCGTTCTTTCGCATCCAGCGCTTTCGATACTGACGTCTTTCTCGTAAGCTTAGAAAACTTCCAGGATTACAGCGTTTTTCTCATCTACTCATCATGACTGACTTAAATACACTTAAGATGAAACGGGCGCCGGTGCTTCCCAGGACTCTGAAGGCGGAATCCCGATCTCCCTATCGATGATGATAAGACAGTGAACATGAACATTAGGTGTCAACTCCCCGATGCTGTATCTTCCCCATCAGATCTCACCTCTGATATATCTAGTCATCACCAGCGACAGCCACTTGACAGACAGTGATTATCAAACCGCACTCGGACATACTAACCGCTCCATTGGCTTCTGGCCTTTCATGCCACTGGCTACAACAGTTAGCAAAAAACCCCACTCCGCAATTTCAACCGGGCGGATTTTGAAGGCTTCAGAAGTTTCTCAGGATCCTTTCTTCTTGAATATTATTTCGTGGATCTGGACTATCACACTTTTATTAGCGCAATACAGAAAGCAGAAGGTTCGTTCGTATCGCACAACTTTGCACCCCCTCTCATCACCCACCATTTCCGCACAGACTACGTAGCCCCCGATGACGATTCTCATTCTTTTGAAGCACAAGTTCATGTAAAACCAGGGGGACATAAGTGTTTTTCACAATTCTAAAAGTGGAGACAGACTGGAATTCCGATAAAACACCAAACTCGTGCGGGGAAGGCCTTCAACAAGCTCGCATGAATAAAACCGGTTTATGCGCAGACGTTGACCGAGAAGGAATAAGCTTTCGACTCTTTCTCTGCGACGGAAAAACTTCTTCAGGCGCCCTAAATGTGGCCGAGTTGTCTAAGGAATACTATTTGGCAGTTTACAGCGTCATGTCGTCGAACTATCACCTTATTATGCCACTGGAAAGCTTCCGGCAATCAGTTATTACTGACGAGTTTTTGTGCAAGACGGTGAAGACCTCCTATACAGAGTTACTCCATACTTTGCCATAGGAATTGACGAAATCCACATCAGAGTTTTCACAAAAGGAGCCGCTAGTCTGGTAGAGCCACTTCATAATTTGTCTGACCAGACAATCTGGGCTGACGGTCTCCCTGGTGCTTGGAAAGAATCCACCGCTTTCAAAGCCACTGATCAGCACTCCTCTAATTGCTGGTCAGTTAGACTTAGCAGCAATCCCAGCGAGACGATGAAGCGTTTACTGAAGAGCATCATCCCCGGGTACTTGTTATCGAGCAGTCTTTTTTCCTCCATCTAGCACGGCTTCTCTCCTAACCGGTCATGCGTAACAAATAGATTGATCATTGTGGACATATTGAAGGAGACAGAAGACAATAGCCCAATCCCAGAAGCTATCATCCTTGATTTCGCTGAGGCTTTGGACCATGTCCAAAATGGTGTTTCCGGACGTCTGGTATCCACGGGGTAGTTTTTGTTTGACAACCTACTTTCTGGTCAGTGGAACGCTCAGAGTTAAAATCGGATCGGACTTTCCGTCAACCCCCCCCCCCAAATCCTGCGCTGTCTGCTATGGGTCCAGTGTCAGGTCTTTTCGTTTCTAGTCTACATCAAGGACCTTCCGGACATTACATTCTGTAATGCCGTTTTCCACGCCCATGATCTAAATGTCCGGAATGCCAGTGACGCGGCTAAGCTGTGTTTGGACGATTGTAGTTTTCTAGTGAATGACGGTAAGTTTGTATAAGAACGACTCAGTGGAGAGTCTGAAAATAACTCTGTACTTCATGATGTGTTTAACGCAGTAGAAACCGCGAAAATCGATCTGGACAAAGATATGGACATCTGATTGTCGTCTAACTTATCCTTCGCGTATCAACACGACGTTGCGAAAAACGCATTTGCTGCCATTAGGACGATTAAGTGTATCCTCCAGTGCACGGGCCAGGAAACGCTTCAAACGCTTTACAGGGTTCGCTTAAGGTAGCTGCTGGAGTACATTAATTAGATGGTGTGTACCAGCCGGAAGTGTAGCGTGTTTACTGTTGAGGTTGTACAGCGCGTGGTCGCCAAACTAGTCAGGGGCTTAAGAAATACCGCACATGAGACTGGGGTTGAAATTCTTGGTGTGCGTTCATTTGAAGTTCGACGGTTCTACGATCCGTCAATTCACATAAATCTCTTTT
The DNA here is from genome assembly GCA_008508345.1 of Paragonimus westermani. Lineage (NCBI taxonomy): Eukaryota > Metazoa > Platyhelminthes > Trematoda > Plagiorchiida > Troglotrematidae > Paragonimus > Paragonimus westermani. The sequence goes on along the minus strand of QNGE01001789.1, from coordinate 87,640 downwards.
TGGGTAAACTCGGTAGAACAATTCTTCACAGTTGCGGTTGTTGAGGGCCAGCGATGACAAGCACCGTCTCCAAATCTTCATATGGTTATAAGTCAACGGGACAGCTTACCTTCTGGAGTCTTTGGCTGCATTTCTATTGGTCGTTTTAACTCTTTGCTGGACCTACTTACTACAGACAAAGTGGTGATCTCACCCTGCACTGGATATATTCTCTAATCTGTAAAAGCGGTGCTACTCCCTGTTATCGGTTGCTGCTTCCCAGGTCAGCGAAAGCCCGCTGGACACCGGATCGGGTCATGGTGAACTGGGTTCTCTGCCTCCAATCCGTGTTTTATTGGATTCATCGCTGATTCGTGTAACAGGCGGGCGAAAAGACGAGAAGCGTGATTCGGGTAGGAACGTTTATGAAATACGTGACACCTAACATAGAGATCAGAGAGTGAAAGTACACATACTGATTAGTCTCCTTCGCGAGAGTCTTCCAGTTTGATCGGTTTGCACGACGTTCACAGTATGCTGTCGTGTTGATCTCGATTTCCCGCCACACTACAATCTCCATAATGAAGCACCGTCCTGGTGCCAAGGGTATGTCGTTCGGAATCTCAACTTCCGCCCCGATCTCAGGTACCTCCTGTGATATCTCTGCTTCTCCTGGTGTCTCAGCCGGTTTTAATCTATTGAAGTGTACGACCATAGGCTTCTGGCTTTTATCTGAGCTTTGAATGTAACATAGTGTATCACTGAGCAACCTTTTCACCACAAAAGGGCCTTTCCATTCACGATATAGTTTAAGCTGGTATTCCGGGTGATGGAAAGTCTGTATGCAGGTAGACCTTCTCCCCGACTAACAGGGGGCTCCGTGTGCTTTTTTGTCGTAGTATTCTTTTTGTCTTCGTCGTGCTGCGTTCAAATGGTAGCGAGCTAGTTGATGGCTCTTAACAATAGTGTCCCGCAAATCTACGGCGTACTCTGTGGTTAACACAAGTATTCTTCCGACATACGATGTTCGTAAATCTGCTGGGAGTCGAAGCTCCCGACCAATCCACATAAAGATCGGTGTTTGATTATTAGAAGGGTGGACATTGTGGGAATATCTCATCCCATTGTCGAACTTCATCCACAAATGCCTTCACCAGCCCCTTCAATGTGCGGTTAGTGCGCTCCACCAGTCCGTTTCCTTCCAGATGGTAAGAAGTCGTCCGTGTTTTTTCTATCCTCATGAGCCTACACAGCTCCTGCATGATAGCGCTTTCAAAATTGGTACCTTTGTCCGAGTGCAGTTGTTCAGGAGCCCCCCAGTTGCAGATCAAACTGCTGAAAATGGTCTTGGCCACCGATGGAGCATCAATCGCTGACAAAGGCACAAATTCTGCCCATTTTGTGAAATGATCTACCATTACAAGAATATACATTTTTCCCTGGTATGTCTCTGGCAGTGGTCTAATTAGGTCGACGCCGACGATCTCATTGGGGTATCCGGTCTCTATTGGGTGTATAGGCGCCCTGTAGTGTGGGCCTGGGTTTTTGAACGTTGAACAGGATGAACAGCAGCAACAGATGTTTGCGACATCTCTCCGCTGGTGGGACCACCAGAACCTCGCTCGCACTGCTTCGTCCAACTTATTTTGGCCAGCATGTCCTAATTCTCGGTGGAGGTTCTCTAGCACATTGGTAACTCTTGTTTGAGGAACGATAGCACGTCTAGTGTACGTGGGTCCATACTGCATGTACAGAATGCCTTCTACCATAACCAGTTGTTCCCATAGGGCCCACAGGCATCGGGTCTCCCAACTGCAACCTGCCATCTCTTCACCCATCGGTCTGCTTCCACTCGATGATATTCTCTCATAAATCAACGCCATTTCGGGGTCATCCTTCTGCAATTCACCTCATCCGTCTGTTCGGTTCTGTAGACTAACCAGTGCCACATGTTCCGTAGTGCAAGAAGGACAATCCTTGTGATCGCGGGCTGGTCTTCGAGACAATGCGTCGGCATTCCCGTGGCTTCTACCTGGTCGGTGGTAGCAGTCGAGCGTGTACTCTCGTAGATACTCTTGCCAATGGGCACTTGGTCTTCCGGGTCGCGGAACTTCCTTAACCACGTTAACGATTGGTGATCGGTTCGTACCGTGAACTTTCTTCCGAGCAGGTAGTGTCGATATTGCTTTAAAAAGAACACTAGTGCTAACATCTTTCTCGTGGTGCAGTAGTTTCTCTTTCTTTTGTTTAAGGATCTACTTCCGCAAGCAATCACATGTTCCCTTCCTGTCCCGTCTTTTTGAGACAACACTGCTCCGAGACCATGGTCGCTCGCATCCGTATCTAATATAAACTCACCAGCCTCCCTGTTTGGCACAACGCCTTCCGCAGCTGGTCAAAACTCCGCTGGTGCGTCTCCGTCCACGTAAACTCGCAACCCTTCTCCACTAAGGCATTCAGGGGTCTCGCGATCTTTAAGAAATTGCGGACAAATCGCCGATAGTACGAGACCAGCCCCGGAAAACTCCTTATTTCACCAACCGTCAGTGGTATCGGCCATTGTTCCACCTGAGTCGTCTTGATGTGGTCTGTCTGGATGCCATCCCTAGATATGATGTGTCCCAAAAAACTGACTTCCTGTCGCATTAATCTGGATTTAGTCGGGTTCAGCTTGAGGCCAACTTGGCGGAGGTGGTCTAATATGGCTCGTAAATTGACAAGGTGCTCTTGGGGTGATTTGCCCTGAACGATGACATCGTCTAGATATACAAAACGGTTCTGGGGTATGAGGTCACGGAGTTCCGATTGCAATAGGCGCTGGAATGTCGCCGGTGGGTTCACTAGACCGAACGGCATTGTCTGCAACTCGTACAGCCCAGACGGTACAGTGAAGGCTGTTTTGTTTCTGTCTGTCTTGTCAACCTCTACTTGCCAGTAGCCAGATGCAAGGTCGAGTGTACTAAACCAACAGGAACCGCCTAGCGCTTCGAGTTCGTCATTTGCACGCGGAAGGGGAACGAGTCCCGCTTGGCGACACTACTTAGGAGTCGGTAATCGACACAAAGGCGCAATTTTCCGTCCTTCTTCTTTACTAGAACTACTGGGGCTGCCCACGGTGAATTCGAGAGCTGGATGATGTTGTTTTCCAGCATCTGCGTTATCATTTCCTGTAGTTCTGGTTGATAGTGGGCTGGTATCTGTCTCGGTGGAATTCGTATCGGCCTGCATGTTCCTGTATCGATCTGATGTTTAATTATGTCTGTTCTCCCTGGTCCTGCCGAACTCCACGCGAACACATCTACATAATCTTCGATCATATCTGCCACACCGTCCTTCGGTAGCTCGTCCACTTCTCCGGCTCGTATATTGGAACCCCGTAACATTTCAGATATTTGTGATTCAATATTTTCTGCGTGGTGGGCTACAGTGAACACTTCATTCGTCTGTGATCCTTTTGTCCTTACTATCTACCCTCGTTGCCATGTTGTTGGTTGACTATCGAACAGTTTTCTCTGGGCCAAGTCTATCCGACAGTTGAATCTCACCGTGACATCTAATCCCAGAATCATTTTCCACAGTCAGTGGTCGACGACCATCACCTGGTGTCTGAGGTGTATCCGGCCATATGTAAATCAACATCGACTTGTCCCCGAACAGTGAGGGATGTCCCATTCACTGCCAACAACTTGTTGTGTGAACGGCGCCAGCTGTGTCCTGCTAGAAGAGTCGCTACTTTCGATTCTACGAGTCTGCAGGACGCCCCAGTATCTACGAGACAGGAAACACATTGTCCATTTATGGCGATCGAAGCTACGGGTAAACTACGGTTTTGTGACAACGCTATCGTCGAATGAATCAACTGGTCAGTGTTTGCGTCATTTCGAACGAACTCGTTAGAAGTCAGTCGGTGAAATGTAAACGCTGACTCTCCTGAGGTACTTCTGTTGTTGTGCGAACCGACCAAAACGGTCGCAATATTGACAGCCGCCTCCGTTCCAACCTGTATGACTCCGTCCTCGAGTCCAAGTCCCGCGTTGATGATTCATTCTTGTCTGTTGAACGGAAGCATTCGCCACATGTTGGGTGCCAAAATTTCTCTCCAGGCTGATTGGGATCGTTTCGAAACGCTGCCCGACTTCAAAAGCGTGTTCTAGGTCGGTGGGTGGCTCCCTCAAGAACTGCTCGCAAACCTTCCGGGACGTCACTTCTTCCACCAACCGTTCCACTATTCGCCCGGCTCGTTTCTCGACAGGTTTCGATGGGAACCCTTGGCGGGCTAGGCGTTTTAGGTGTCGCGCGAACGTCTGGATGTCCTCGCCGTGACGTTGGCGGCGTTCATGGAATTCCCTTCTGTAGTCAAGCGAGAGAACCCCAGGCGTCAGCGAATTCCTCAGGCGTTCATACGTCTGTTCGTTCACTCCGTTCTTCACGACTTCGTCCTCCAGTGTAACTGTGAGCGCATCTCCTGCCAATAAATTTAACAGTGCATCTGGTTGGCAGGCGGTTTCAAATGTGCTGACATACCAGCGCGCCTGAATCTTCCAGCTTGAGAAGTCTCCGCCCAGATGAAACTTCTCGGGTACAGTGACCGTCTCTGTAGTCTCCACCACGATGGCTCCTCGTCGCACGATTGATGTTGTGAACACTGTGAAAAGGTCCAAAATTCTTCGTAGAATACCTGTGCTTGATTCCTTCGGTAAGTTCTCCTCACTTGGAGAATTTTTCGGTATCGTGGCGGGATCGCCAAATGTAACAGGCAAGCGAGAAGACGAGAGGCGTGATTCGGGTAGAAACGTTTATGAAATACGTGACACCTAACATACAGATCAGAGAGTGAAAGTACACAATCTGATTAGTCCCTTTCGCGGGAGTCTTCCAACGTTTGATCAGTTTGAACGACATTGACAGTATGCTGTCCTGTTGATCTCGATTTCCCGCTACATTCGCTATACAGCTGTCGCCACCCACAGCTCACCGTGCGGTGGGTATTTGTATTCACGCCCATCTCCGTAAAGAGCGAGAAGCACGCATCTACAATAAAGAACATTTGGGATCTGGAATTAGCCAATGAAACCTGCAGAATTCATTGATATCGGAAAACAGCGAACCAGTGAGTTTGGATCCGTTTTAAACACTTGCGTTACACTCAGCATGCAGTGTCAATATATTGGTTTTCGGGTGAAAATAACGTCTTCAGAGTTAGGTGACGTTGTGGGTACAGTAGTCAATGTCACTGAAGATAAGCTGGAGCTTTCAAATGCGCTAATTAATGATCAAGGATCTTCGGTTCCCACTGTTGCGGTTGAGTAAGTTATTTTCATCGTTTGCGCGGTCGTTCCCACCGGTGTATAACTTAGTTTCCTATTACAGTATTTACTTTGAAATAATCACCATGTGGTGTGTGTGTTGATTACGTTATTTTAGTCTCAAAATACACATTTTGGCGGCTTTGAAGGCGTATACGCTCTATGTGGGCTAAGCTTACACGGCGCAGCCCTAATTGCACATTGTCGTAAGTGAAATTATGGCCAGTTAATGGGTTCATTGGGTTGTAAACGGAAGTAGAAAGCTTATGCAATGTCTTGGTTTATGGAATCTAAAGATCCTCAGCAATGAGAAAAGGTGCAGTGCACTAACTAGTGCGATAGTTGTTTAAGGCGAGCCTTGAAAATTGCAAACGCAACATGGTCTAGCAGAACATGTCTTGTGGACCAGTGGGTATGCGCTTGACTCTCGACCTAAAGCGCCTTTCCTAAAGAGCAATCGAAACGTCCTTCCAACAGGCATCGAACTAAATGGACGCGTTGGAGTTTGAAAACAAACCGTATTTTTCCAGGAATGTTTGAAATATGATAATCATTCAACTCTAGCCTAATATGGGACCAACGGCAGCAACCAAGAGAAGTGTGGGCCGGCTCCAACCCATTCTGCGGCATTCAAAAACGCTCCAAGCAAAAGGTGTGTATAAACTTCGGGTGCGTTCAGCAGCGGTCGGAAAGCTCCCGGTTGAACGACTTTGAATGGAGTAATGGATGAGTCGTTAAGAAAAGAGCAAGCATTCGCTGCATGCATGGTGGAAGAAAGTTTCAGTGAGTTCGTATCAGACCTCCTACAGCAGACCTACACAGATTTGCGTACAAAACTAACAGACAGGAAAACACGGTTGCAGCCGGCATCCTCAGAGAAGCCACACGACCGCTGGCCACTACAATCTGCATTCTGGTCTGCTAGGCTGGACCTCTAGTTTCGGGGGTTGACCTCTAAGTCTCATGTTATTATGGTGAAACTGATCCAACCAAATAAAACCCAGCCAGTGATCACTATGGACAATCGGTCGACAATGAAAAAGCAAAGCTCAGCGCGTTGACCCCCGTGCATTGTTATCGACCTTGGAAAATAGAGTGTACAGAGAGATACGTCAAGCCGGCGAGGCACGGAGCGAGTTGTGGTTTTGGCCTCGGGCTGGATGTTACAAAATGGGTGGCTTGACTAAAAAAAAGCAGGTGCAAAACCAAAATCATCGAAAATGTACAGATGAATGCGACTATCAAAATATTATTTATTATAGTCGCTACAATTTCCCTTGTTGAGCATCGGCCAGCACGGATGATCAGGGGGCTTCATTGTCAAACAGGTTAATACCAAGTCACTTCTAAACTGACGACACTAAAAAGTGCATGTTTAAAGATGTCTGCCTTTCCTTATACAGCCTAGTTTTTAGACCGCGGACTGCCTTAATGGCTAGGTGTTTCACAATCTCCAGGAGCAGCTTGTCCTTCTGGAGATATGGTGACCGGACCAGATTTTTATTCTCCAGATGTGCCTAAACGAAACTGGTATAAACAAGCTGAAAACAAATAGGGTTGAACTGTCCGAAAAGACGTTTTGATTATGCCAGGCTATTGCTGGTCTATTTTACATTTGTTTCGGCGTTCGCAGATCATGAGAGTGTGCAAAACAGTTTTCTAGGCCCCTCTCTATGAGAACTGTCCCAAGCGGGTACCCGCCGACTTAGTACGTGGTGCTCAGAGACGTGCGAATGTACATAACTTTACACTTACCAGCATTAAAGTCAAGGCGGTTCACTCGAGACCAGTTGAATAGAATGTTAAGGTTCTTCTGCAAGATGAGAGAGCCATCGTTAGTGTTGACGGCTCGGCAGATTTTGACGTCGTCAGCAAACTAATAACGGGGAGGTGATTAAAAGAGAACCGTTGGAAATTATCAAAAATAGTAGCGGAACAAGAATTGAACCTTGGGACGCTCCCCTGAGGCCAGGCCTGCAGATAGAGAATGCACCGTTAACGCGCACCCTGTACAGATGGTTGGCAAGGTGTGATTCAAGCCACTGGAGAAGGTTGCCCCGTACTCCATAATAGGAAACCTTGCCGATTAAAACAGCATCGTTCACGCAGTCAAATGCCTCGGCAAAGTCGAGATATACGACTTCTATTCCGTCACTGTGATCAACTACTTTGACCAACTGATCGGTGGTTATCAGTTGGTCTATGGCATACGAACGGCCCTTGCGAAATCCGTGCAGTGCCTTGGAAGAAAATTCAGGAGGGTTAGTGCTTATAAAGCGAGTCGTATACAAGCGCCTCTAAAATTTCTGCGACGCTTGATAGCAAGGCAATTGGTCTGAAATCACCTAGACAATTACGCCCACCACCCATGAATGCGGGTCTGATGCTCGCGAATTTCCAGCTGCCGAGTACTGTTCCCTGGGAGACGGATTGTGCAACCAGTGTGCTGTCCGGCCGCTTCCCACAAGGCCTTTGGGTGTATACCATCGTGGCCAGGATAGCTGTCCCTGAGTTTAGCCAGTACCGTCGTGGAGGAGGTGTCCACAGTGTAAGTGCCATCAATTTCAGTATCACGACGAACCTGAGGATTTGACGGCAACTGCACAAAAACACTGCTGTAAAACTCAACGAGAATATCAGCAGCCACCGTCTCAGAGGTAGTAAGGCCTGATGGGTCTAACGGTTGTGGAACTCCAGACTTCACCGTGCGAGTTGATGGTGCAAATCGGAAGAGGCTATTTGGATCAGCGATGAAGCGTTCCGTAGGACGTTGTTGATAATGCAGACGGTCAGGTCGAATTGGCCATGTACACCGATTTCCTAAGGTAGCGTGTATTTTTTGGTCAAATTCGGATCCTACTAATCGATAACACATCCAAGCATACCACTTCTTCAGAATAAGTTTGAGTGTACTAGAGCGTAGTTGATTTGAAGGCTTGTTTCGTTTCGTGCCCGACAATGGTGTCGATTCACCAACGACTGCGGGCTTTAGAGTCATTCAACTCACGTGCCACTAGGAGAAACGTCCTCTGTCAAATTAGATCACGACCTTTGCTAACCGAGGTTTACCAGCAAATGATGAATCCAGTTTACTCGCGAACCTCGTGGTAGAGTTTGGGACACATGGATTTATGCCCACTTTAGTGCAAAGGCCCTTCCGTAATATGCTCGTCACGGGGTAGCCAACGGCACGTCCCAAAAGGTTCTGAACAATTACAGAGTTCTCCTGAGCTGAGAAACTTAACCTTTCGTTATTGGCTATGTTGATATCCCTAAAGAATTTCACCGAATTCACGAAACGGTTAACGTAGCTCTTCCGAACAGCAAGACTGGACTTCTAGGGTAGGATCAACCCCCAGAACCTCAGAATTTGGTTGTTTCCTTGCGCACTGTTGGCGGGGTATCAGTAGTAATGGGCATGGGCGTTTTTGAGCAAGTGGGGTAACGCTGTCTGCTCCTAAAGCAACTGACGCCTGTGATACTGTGTCTGTAACACTCGCGTCACATACCTTACTGACTACATCCAATGGATCAGGGAATGCTACATCCACTGCTTATGATGAGATACTAACTTCGGGACTTGGAGCCTGCCTAGCGGTTCTACAACAGTGACGCACAAGGTGGGTGAATTCCAGCTGTGTTGCTGTTAACATTTTTTAAATCTCACTAGCCATGCCTAGAAACGAGCTGTGGAACCCTGTGTCGCAGAGCAAGCACTGCATAGCGTGATCCTTCGCGCGGACAAATTGTACACAAGATCCACAGTTAGACCTCTTCGCCATCACTGATGAGCTTAGAAATAAGCCTGGGGCGACCAAGCGAATAGGAGTAGGAATCAGTTAATTGGTAATTCTCAAGGTCCTTAGAGTTAAGAGACAACTGAATATTAACCAACCGACGTAAACAAATTCAAACTCACAGTATTCAAACGTATTATATTATTATTCTCATTATTGTATCATGGTCCATTAGGTGTTCCATGCTTTTACTCAGGGGCCATATATACTACCCGGGATGGTCAAAACTAAATTATCAATTCATATACCACCTTTTTTGCCTTATACCCTATGAGACTTCGAAGACACGAGAGTTCAACATAATTGTTGAAAATGCACTTCACGGTTTCGGTAAAAAGCCTCATCCCAGGGCCAAACTAAAGTTGCACATAGTATGATACGGTGTATAGTTCACGCAATGTATACGACTTATTTGGCTGTCTTAACTGGCCTTATAAGCCCCTTCCTTTTTACCACGCTCATATATCACAGTCGTGCAAATTTAGCCGAATTCAGCCGAAACTAGTCCATCGGTCAGTTTTTTTCAGTATGCGACCTCGCTATCCTTTGCCCTCTGTTGCCGAATTTTATTCTAAAAACATTTTCGGGAGATGTAGGATTATCAATCCCAAGCTAAGCACGCGTGTTTGGTACGATGGGCGCACGCACAAGCCGCATCATGCCGCACCCTCAAACTGTGTTTATTGATCGTGTCACATATTTGCACCTATTCCACCTACACAATATCCCGGTTCGAACATACCATTTGACCTTTTATTGGAGGAAGAAGAAAGCATCGTGGGGTGTTTTTTTGATGTGATATCAGGGATCACCGGACTCATAAAGCTGTTTGTAACCACAGCGTCATCACTGTGCGGGCCTACCACACATTTAATGAATTTTCCGTGGAGCTGATCGGGGATTGTTGTTGCTTAGACTGAGACTGACAGTGTCATGCCTCATTGAACACTCAGGGCTGTGTACAATCAACTCTCGGGCGGCAGAACCACTGCGCGGACGATGCGTGGGTGTCTGCGTCAGTACTAGTAGGATAGTAACGCAGCTCTTTTGCCTTATTCGTCGTATCTGGACGGCTTCTATTTTTTGACTTCAGCTAACACCCAAACCACGTCGTAACGACTGCACACTTATACACAGTGGATTGGAGACTCAGTGAGGCAAGTAACTGCCAGATGGTGAATTCGGCAAGCAGTCTGAGCTAAGAAAAAACACGAATAACCATGATCCAGAGGCCTGGTAAGCCGTGCACACAGTTGACACGATCAGAAACAAAGGTGGTGTCAGCACTACGTTAAACTCCTTCAAAGTGCACCATCACCAGTACATCGTGGCTCATAATGAACGATGTATGCCGATATTGTGTGTGGTTGATTATAATGTAAATGAGTCTAAACGGCGGTTGCATGACGGTGTTTGAACTTACTTACTGGCTCCGTAGTGTCCGTTTTCACCTTTTTGTGGTTAGTCAGCTGCTACGGCCACGTATTTGATGGTGTAATAACCATCCTGGCAAGGGCACCGGCACACAGCTTGCTTTACCAGGTGTGAAAACTCCATATGAATGCAAAATGTAAGCCCAATAACGGTTGGGACACTAATACGTGTTTGGGTAGGTGTTACTGCAACCATCCTCTTGCAACGCCAACAGTTCACTTAGTCTAGACGTTATACTCCCTTGTGGTGCTGCGAAAATAGGTAACATGTCCGTCTTGATAGCAATCAGTTTTCTCGCCCGTCCACTGGGGGGTAAAAACAGAGTAAATACAACCAACGTTCGACCGATTGCCTCGCTGTCCCTGTATAACCAAGAGTGTAGACAGTATAGTAGGTAATTTTTCGGTAGGTAGTCTGAACAGTAAATCTTCCATTGCTTCTCACCATCATGGGTTCCTAAATGGCTGTTCGTGTATCATCAAACCGCGCAATTCGGGTTTTGGTTGTGGGATTTGTTTGTGATCCATACATCATCAGTTCAACCAGACACGTTCAGAAACAATGGTCAACCTTCTAATCCCTATGGCCTTCTCACTAGTGTTCGACGGGGCCGGTTGGTTTTCTTCGCCGTTTTTGATGATCTCACAAATACACGGTCCTTCCCCACTATGAAGTACGCATGTAACGAATCTTAAGCGAACTGTTAGCCAACTCATTGGCGTGATTCATTCAGAGACCTAGAAGTATACCACTGGTGTCACTATGATACCCACCGCCATTTTCATGATGTTGGTTGTGTCGGTCACTGATTTTGCTACTCATCCTAATGCATCTGGGTGACTTGGCGGTAGGACTTTTCTGATTGCTGGTGCGTTCTCTTACAACGAGATATCGTCTAAATCTTATAAGTAGCCAATTTACTGAAGTCTTCCTCAAAACATTTGGAAATGCAGCGTTAATCTTGGTGGGTCGTTGCACATGAACGGAATGAAAAGTTGAGGTGGTTGAACGAGTGAAATCCATGGTGTGCTTGAAGTGTGTTCATGCTAAACCCCATTTTTAGGCGGCATGGCTGAAGTGTAACTTCTTTTACACTAGCTGTGCGTCCCCGTTTTTGTTTTCCATTTAGAAACATGGAAACATTCTATAAAGATGTTAATCACGTTTTCCCCCGGGCGCTTGCGATATAATGAAAGTAACGATAATGTGAGGTGATGGATGAAAGACCTATTGAATATAAGCTGTCAAGACCCTGAACGAGTGAGTGTTCCCCTCATTATGTCGCAGGTGTCAGGGAAAAGGCCTACTAGGTATCTTTAGAATGGCGAAAAATAACAGGTATCCTTAAAGCAAGTGCAGGCTGTCTACCAAATACTGTGAATAATCAGTTTCATTCACGTCATCGTCACTAATGTCGCTGTCATTACCATATAGTAGTCTCAAGGCAATGTGACTGAAAGCGTCCATGAGGCACGGATAATGAAAAAGACTGAATCGAGTAAAGTATGAAAGCAGGATGTACGTTGTTAACACGACGAAGAAAACTTCGTTTTGACCTATTTTAAGTTTAACTTCACTTAAGCTTTGGTTGATTCTGTTCGGTGTTTTTTCTATAAAGAAAAATATGTTCGACTGTCCCCCGGCAGCGATCGCTCTTAGAGAACACGGCAATCACGCCTTTTATGAGGAGTGGACGCTAAGTATGGTTGATTGAACATGCTCCGGCTGTTTTTGGTGATGGTGGTTATTATTACCTGGGATATTCTATAGTGTAGCATGTAATTGAAAACAGCTAGTGTACCGCAAATTCTCCTCACGCAAATTTACTCCCTTTTCTTGACATCAAGTGTTTGATTCTCGGCAGTCGTCTTTTTTGAATACACGACCAAGTCATTCGGAAGATCGATAACTTATAGCATCGAGTCTGTCCCTCTTTCCGGTGCAAGCGGTCTCTGATTGTTCGCCAGGCGAAATGCCTTAGCAGCTAAGACCTCACTTGCCTAAGTTTTCCCTTTATCCGTCTCTTCGTTCTTCGGCGCCTTCAGTGCAAGGACTATCACACCTACCTATTGAGAAGTAAACAAATGGGCAAGCCTCTCGCGTTCAGCGTATACCTGAAATGTGTTCTCATTTGGCATCAGCTGCAAGACCATATCATGATCGGATTTTTCAAAATCCAGCAATTATTTGCCTCGTTCACTTTTAATCAAGGTAGAGAAATGGAACTTTTCAAACGACCGAATTGCAAGGGTATCTGTAGCACCACGTGACAAAACCAAACGGATTGTATCAGATGACTGAGCCCAACATTTCCAGCGCAGAGTCCAAAAGAGGTATCTTACTTTAAGTATCTCATCCAATATCCACTAAATCCGTCGTTTGCATTACTTTCTGAGGGAGGCCGTTTCTGAATTTTAACACCACAGCCTAAATGCTGTCTGCATCAAATGATCGCATTCGATTGTATAACAGTAATTTGATGTTGTACCAACGCACATTTGAATCAACCTTGCCTATTGCACTAGCAGCCGAATGAACCTTCTCTTGCGATCGCTTCAGCTACTTGACGAAAATTACTGCGTTCGTCCGTGTCTTTCAACTGGGTGTGCAGTCAGTTCCAAAACGGTAATGAATTTTCTTCCTAGCTCACCCGAACTTCTTAATATTCTGGCGGCTAAAGGAGCCATTTTTTTACTCTCTGCGCAAGACTTCTTTGACAGTGCATGATGAAACGATATGGTCTCGTTGCCGTTTCATGCCCTACTTTACTTTTTAAAGTTAGCTTTGCTAGAGTGCTCTGGCTAGTCTTCACATATGAACGTGATATACCGTGTACGGATAATCCAACAACGCAAATCCGTTTCGTTGCCTGTGTTGCTCGCCAAATGTTGTTTATCGTGAAATGCCAACCACAATAAAGAACTATCTGATCTGTTTTAAACATAGCACGGAAGTCAAGTGTGCTCAATTCTTCCCGTATTTCATTCTCTGCAGGCTGTTCATTGATTGATTCTATTAAAAATTTCCATCAGCTTGACATGAAGATGCTATGGTTCTAGCCTTCCCATCAAACGGTGACTAAAGAAAAGTTGTCAGAGGAGAAGATGGATAAACTAAATTCAAATAACTGAGACCGTTGCATATAGAGGCGTGCCATCAGCTACGGCATTCTGCCATTGTAGTGACTTCCAACAGCTGCACACAGACAGCGACATAGGAGGAGGGAAAGCGAATGTTTAAATTACGGCTTCAGTTGTCATAATGCAGCGCAATGGTTGAACTGAAATAAATGGAATTAATAACTTATGACGTGAACGTACGTGCGTGTATTGGGATAGACGACGAAATAATACGAAGACACCTCGTGACATTCTCCCTGGTTCGTTAAATTACTGTGTATACATGATTGTCCAGCAGGATTCACAGCGCCAATGAAGGCCGACTTTTTTCAATGATTGTGGGATGAGCCTAGAGATAGTACGTATGGCCGATACACATTTGGGTTTGCGGTGACAAGCGTGCAGAAAAAGAACTGTTATGTTAAACTTGACAGGTCGTAAGGTTTTGTTCTCTGCTGGTATTTCAGCACTTGGTTAGAACTTTTGGGCACTATAGTATTGTCTGGCTGGAGTAGAAATTCGATGTTTGTACATAACAGGCCATCGTAATAGGTGATGAACTAGGTTCTCTTAGCTGCTCGGCTGATATTGCAGAATACTCACCACTTAAATGGTTCCCCATCAGCCTCTGAGCAAATAAATCTTCGTATTCGAATCCGCCAGGAGGTCGTATTTAGGTGATTGTATGTAGCGGTTAGTGAATAATACTCGGTTGAGTAGGTCGGTTTGAAAAAGGTGTATCAGAAGTTGATTTTCGGTTGCACTTAACTACTTGCTCGCGAGTCCTATCATTTGTAGCTGAACATAAACCTGACTAAGCGTATGGCATGCAAGGCTTTTCATTAACTGACGTTCAAATTGGCATGATTGGCTTATCATTAGGTTGCATCCTAATTGCCAGCTTGACGGTTGCTCTGAGGATTGTAAGCAGTGGTTCTGTTTTCAGCCAGCATTTTCATTAGTCCATGGTAAAAGCCGGATCGCAATTCGAGTAGGTTTTCGACGATATGCCACACTGCGTGACCGAACTAGTTGGTAATCTGGACAAAACAGTTAGAACACGAAAATTGGCAAGTACAAGTATTTCGTATTGACTCGTCAGTACAAAAGTTACAATAAAATAGATGGGTTTTTCGTATTAAACAACTAGAGAGATGGATACTCAGTCAGCGGATCAGGATAGGTCATTAAGTCCAGAGAAGAGTCTAATTTCTAATTGGTACTCGTTGGTGCCCTTATGTCACTGATGTAACGCGCCGTTGCTCTGCCAAACGTTTTATCCTGACTTGGAAGCTATACCCGGATTCCCTGCTCTGCGGCTCTTTCGATTGGGAAAATTTGCACGCCTTTGTTTTGTTGATGAAATGCGTTGTTTTGATGAAATATTTCATCAGCCGCCACCGCTGACCTGATTATGTTGTTTTGATGCTGTCGTCTCCTAGCAGTCGAAACGGACAAGTGGGGAAATCGTGTTTGTTCCTCAGCTCTGGTCAGTTGATACCAGATGCATCTAATAGAAGTGAACAGTTTGTTGAAATCGATGCTGTGGCTTTCAAGCGGTTGCCTGGTTTTTATAAGGTAATCGCCTTGCAGGTTTAATGAGTTCTGTGATCTCGACCTGTCTCGGAAGTCCTAATCGCGGGGTTATCGATTGGAGTTAACAGGCAGTAACTGTGTCTCCTCTCGAGACGATCGGGCAACCTGATCATTGCTCACAAGCG
>QNGE01001789.1:0-60718 GCA_008508345.1 Paragonimus westermani | reverse complement strand
GATCGATCCACTGAATCGAACGCACCTTTATAGTCGAGAAATACAACAATTGTTGGCCGGCGGTATACATGACGCTGCTCCAGAATTTGACGAAGAGTGAAAATGTGATCTACACATCCCCCCAATGATAAAATCCTGCCTGTTCTTCCCTAATGTTTACCTCTCGAGCTGCAGTGAGTCGACGAAGTATAATGGATGCAGGCGTAACAATTGCCACTGGCCTTTTTTTGACAGTCGTGTTATTGACACTTTTACTGTCTCTGTGAATCCCAGTGCCCCTACATGTTAAGCATAGACTGTTATTGAATGAGTTTGTCCGCAGATTTCATGTATCACTACAACTAAAACACCATTTTGGCTCACTTATCAGTTGTTTGTTCTTAAATTACCCACTATTGGATCGTCCCCTTTGATACGTGCTCCGTCGATTGACCCAAAAAAC
Source organism: Paragonimus westermani (assembly GCA_008508345.1). Taxonomy (NCBI): domain Eukaryota; kingdom Metazoa; phylum Platyhelminthes; class Trematoda; order Plagiorchiida; family Troglotrematidae; genus Paragonimus; species Paragonimus westermani. The sequence goes on along the minus strand of QNGE01001789.1, from coordinate 60,276 downwards.
GTGAAGTCAGAAGAGACGCGGCTGTACTGTTTATTGGACGGGCGAGGCAAAGCTTAGGCCACAGAAGCTCTATATTTATGGGACAAACGATTACCATCGATGGTCGACTGACACGAAGCAAATCAAGTGAAACAGTCAAATGGCAGTCAGGGATGTCAGAACAAATCAAGTTACAGGGGTATCAGAAGGCAGTCACGAGAAAAGGCACTGACCAGATAGCGCACAAGCGTTCGACCGCACACCTGCACTGTGATTACCTGAGTGGGACCATATCACCACCCACGACCATGGCATCCGACCTGGGCCGGCCGATCGATGTGGCGTGATGTGTCCTGGCTGTCTCGTTAGGAAATGTAAATCCTAACACCCACGTATTCATATCGGCAATGTCTGGCAGATTTTTTCCCGTACCGCCACCGATCCCGTCTTCCACGACGAACGACAGCTGTGAATCTAAATAAGGCTCACTGTGTTTACTCCGTACTTATCGTTATATAATTGCGTCATCGTCGACGCATGTTGCTTGTCAATCACTACAAAATACCCGCTTTCTAACCTCGTCGTTTACTGGTTAGTATGGCGGTCAAATAGCTGAAGACCGTTCACGCCTTCTACCCTGAACGGCCTTGGTTTTTCTGCCGTAGAGTAGTACGGCCTTCAATGTCGCCTTATATACGCGATCCTCACGCCTCAGAGGGATACATCTCTGTCGCCAGAGGTGCGCCAGATTGGCGAATACCTCCCTAGCTCTAGAGATAAGCGCCTGTATTTTATTCCCTACACCTCTGCTGTCACCGCTGATGCAGCTCCCCAAACACACATTGGTCAACAACCTCCGTGATTTCATTATCCAACACTAAATCTATGTAATCACAGCAGTCTTGCAGAAGCACTGCATTTTGAGGTTGCAAATCGCATTGTGAAGCATTTAGCAGAGTGCGAAATCGCACCTAGCTTTGTTTGTGCTGCTTGAAATTTGCCAAACAGCAACATCCTATCGTCAACATAATCAAAATCAGCCAGTCTTTTACCAAGTGAGAGGTCCTCGCAACAGACAGTCCTCCATTATTTCGTCTATGACAAAAGTGGTAAAATTGGACAGCCTTGATGTACGCCGCTCCTGGTGCTGAAACTGTCAGGCGGTTCACCATAACCCCCAATCTGAGCTGAAGTATGGGGATAAAGCGCAGACAATACGCTGACATGCTTTGTCGGTACACCTCTGCGTTTAAGAGACTCTAAGAGTGTAGATCAATCTACCGAATCGTATGCACCTTTATATATATACGGTCATTTTTGGCCGGCGGTGTACATAACGCTGCTCCAGAATTTGGCGAACAGTTGTAAACTGATCAGTACAATCATGCCCAGGCGAAACCCTGTTTGTTTTTCCATAATGTTTGTCTGTCGAGCTGCAGTGAGTCGAAAAAGTATGATGGACGCCAGAACTCCACCAATTACCGGGGTCAAGCCAATTTCTCTATGGTTTTCGCAAGAGTGCCGGACTCTTTTTTTGAATATGGGAACAGTTGTTGAGTGATCCCAGCACGGAGAGGTGGTTTCCGTAGTTCACTCACGTTGGAACAACTATGTCGAGGCCTCTGTGTTAGGAAAGGACATCATCTAAGTAACATAATCAGGTCATCTGTGACGGCTGACGAAATCGTTCATCAACCAAACACTAGCGTGCAAAGTTTTCCAGTTGAACTCCGCGCCAGTAGTCTGGGTGAAGCCGTACTACAAGGGTCCGAGTATAGCATCCAAGCCAAGATAGGACGTTTTAACAAGAAAAAGGACGCGTTACATCACTCTGCTAAAGCCTCTCCACCTTCTTTGAAAAGTGTTGGCATGAGACCGTCTGGGTCAGCAGCCCTATTACGTTCGAGAGCCGAAATACAGTTGCGGACCTCAGTCTCAGTGGGTGGTGCTAAATCTCCTGATTAGGGTTCTCCATTACAAATTTGTCGCGGCAACGTATTAGAAGCAGGAGGCCAGCTAAATTCACCCTCAAGGTGTTCCTCCGACCGCTCTAAACTTCTGATCAACGTGCCATCTGTCCCGCTGATAGCTTCACGGATAGACGGTCGTCTGGGACCAGTAGAACGGGTCAGCTTAAAAAGTTCACCGGTATTCCGTGAAGTAAGAGCGGTCTCCATTTCTTCAACTTGATCCGCTAACCAAGCCTACGAATATCTCTCACAAACTTGGTATGTGAGCGGCCAGAAGAAGTGTTCTCTCTGGCTTATAACAACTCCAAGGATTTCTACGAGATCCAATATTTAATCAACCCACGAACCCTCGTACCGCATGCTGCAGTGCCCGCTTCATGAATGGCCCGTGAGATCAGGAGCAAGAAGCTACTGGGATCATCGAGGTGAGAACGGCTAAGCCTGCTTTCTTGGATAGTTTGCTACTTACGGTTTACTGACGACATGACCAGTTTCTCAGCAGCTAACTGTCGCTGTCGATGCGGTCGTTGACCAGCAGAAGTAGACCGAAACGACAATATATCAACGTGTGATTCGAATCCAAGTATGTACTCCAATCAGAACGACAGTCTTGGATGGAACCCCGCCAACTATAACTAACAGCTATATGGCCCATTTGAGTCTAGATCTGATTCGGAGAAGGAGGGCGCCCAGTTTAACATTGACATGCACGATGCCTAAAACTAGAGCTGACAAAAATAGTTTTTGCTCAGCGCACAGCTATAACAGTTGCCAGGCACTACCCGAACGATGTGATTTCCTCCCATACCTGTCACCTAGTCGAGATTCGGCCTCAACAAGGCGGTCGACGCGGGCGTTCACATCTCCGGCCAGAATGACTATATCAGAACCACGTGTTGACCGAAAGAGAGCAGCCAGATCAGAATAAAAGGAGTCCTTGACGCCGCTGTCGTTACTGTCAATTGGATTACAAGTAGACAGTGAAAACGTTTATGAAAGTTCTGTGTCTAGAGTCGGCCTTGACGGAACCCACCGAGCGGACGGCACAAAGTCTACTGTTGACAGGAATCCATTTCACCAATGCGGCTGTCGCGTTGTGGACTGTACCCACTCCAATCTGATTGGTAGCGGCGGCCATGGAGTCACCTGTAGTGTATAACCAGTATCAGGTAGACGTTGATTACTGTCCTGGATTCTAGTCTCCGAAATGCATCAGATACCGACATTCAGTGAGTCTAATTTTCGTGCGAGAGTGGCGTGTTGACCTATCCGTTTTCCAGTACAAACGTTGAAAACACCTATATTAATTTACGTTCTAGGTCTCAGCAAGGGACGACGGAGGCCTGAGATTGAATGGTGTGGTCACCACACTGTCCAGTCTAGTCCAGTAGGTCATCGAGATGCACAAGCCTCACTCCGCGTGAAGATCCAATTTCATTGTGACGGTTCCGTAATGTCAGGCCATCCTTTACACTCATTATAGTGTCCCTTGTTTGGGAGACATTTGTACGTCATCTTTTTTTTAGTTCACCATTCTCTCATGGGCTGTAGTTGCAAACCTGAACTGACTTGTGGTTGATACTCACAGTTTGGATAAAGTAGTTGTGCGCTGGAATTGGTACTATTCCAATAGCATTGTGTACCTACGGGTGCCCAATAAGAAATTCTGTTTGACGACCTTCCGCGGTTGACTTCGATTACCTGGATAATGTCATATCAAAAGGGATCTCTAAAACTTCTCATCCGTTTATTCTTTTGCAGTGACACTCTTACAGTTTAACTTACGTTTAAACAGTTCGTTCTTATAAAGGCCGTCAGCTGTCCGAGGTTTAAATCGAACCTTGGTGCCCTCCATGTACTTCCATTCCCCTCGTGATTGTCAATGCCATTGTCATTGATAAACAGGTTGGAAATTCAGGTCGTAGACATGTCATACAAAGAGTCTCTTTAAACCTGACTTTAAGCCGTACAGGGGTTCTTCCAACAGGAGCATATGACAAGTCTGCACTCAGTCTTTTTTCACATGGAACTTGGTCTGACTAACTCGTGTGTACTGGATAGTGCGGCGTTTGAGTTGTGTTTGCCACGGCGTTTCTATTTGTTTGGTACAAACTTTTGTAGGCATTTTTTTGCTACTAATGGGACGTACTCGCTGCACATGCAGTGACTTTCCGTCAGTGGCTGAAGGAGGTTAGATCTGACCTCCAACTATGCTTGTCGATCTTCTCATTTTGTCGTTAGTTTGTACTAAGCACGTCCCCAAACATGATATATTCAGACCTAAAGATTCAAAATGAGCCCTATGGCCGTCTTCAGTATAAGCGTTCTTGAAGAGCAGTGAATTGTGAAGTACATTTTATAGGTTACCAAAATCCAAAGCTGTGAAAGAGCAAGTTGTAATAGAAAAGGTCAATGGAAGTGGACGCCATGCAACGTGACTGTGCGAGTATTGTGAAAGCACAGTATTACTGTCTGGCTGACTATCGGGCTGTTCTAGTCATCAAACGGGCTACCTCGGACACCACCGAGTCTGCACTGGACGCTGATTATGAAGTGTAAGAAAGCTCATTGCCGCTTCCGAATGTATCTAACTGTATGCTAATTACATGCTGTTTCCTTGTAAACACGACATCGGTTCCTCTTTGAATATTGAAAGGATCAAAATTCAAGTTGTTGCATTGGGCACTGCCTACAACTACCATCAATATTTTGTTACACACAGATGTGTACTTACTGAACTTGATTGTGATAAAGCACTTGCCACAAAAAGACTGTACCTTATCGCATTATAGCGGTTTGCACATCTAGCTGCCCTACTGAACTAAACTCAACGGTACAGTGGTCGTATCGACAGAGCCAGGTGGACCATTAGGTAAGCATCCGACGAATTGCTACTTCATGGTCTTGTAGATTAAAGGTTGATTAAAGGTTGAAGGATGCCTGACGACACAACCTTCTGAACCAAAGACGTTAACCAAGAACCCTAGACGTTCTATCTAGGCTTGGGCATTCTGAGACTAATTGGGTCCACGTACAATTGTGAGTATCCACAGTACTAACTCTACACTACACTGAAACTGTCGCAGTACAAACTGGATCGCCCCATTTGTTGCAAAGAGCTTGACGGGTGGGCAGAAATGTGTTGGTATTAACCCCTCTCCCACCGTTCTATCCCGTTTATTTATTTCACGTTCCCAATTTGTGTCAATTCTGCAGACCTAGAAACAGCTATGGCTGTTCTGAATGGCACTGTTTCGATAAATCCTACCTTCTGCCATCTGATTTCCGGTTTCCAAAGTCCATTGTTCAGGCCCAGAGCAAAACTTAATATAGGTGCCTTCAGCTTTTATGTCTTGAGATAGGCGGGTAGACAGGCAGCCCTCGATCAGTTGCGAAGTTTGGTGGACGTTAGCTTCTACCGCATTTCAGCTACTAGAATGTAAGCGATAACGTCCGCACTGTTTGCTCGACACTGGTTGTACACTTTGGATGACTTCACGACTGACCCGCAGGTTACGGTGAGTGTAACCTGAAGCTCATCGGTTTGATGTTTGTTAGCGGTAGGCACTTTGCTGGACGACAAACCCTCAGACATTTTTCTGTTGTCTGCTTTTGCCACCCAACTGAACGCAGAAACGCTATGCACTCGATTCTGGCTGCCATTTTTTGACTGACATATACTTCTCATATGGTCGTTTTGTTTGGTGATTTGAACGCCCAGATCGGTCTAATTGTCGACACAGACTCTCGTTTGGGTGGCAGGTTTGAGCTAACATCACGTCATTCAAAGAATGATGGACAGCTCTTATAACTGAGCACTGGGTGTTTTCGGTCAACGCTTGCTTTAGGTGTCATGCGCCCTACTGATTAACTTGGTACCCACAATCTCGGTTCTCAACTGAGATCGACTGCACAGTTGTTGGTTGAAGGTGGCATGGCTCCAAGACTGCAGTTTCCCAGGTCGACGGTAAAGCGTGTGTATCCTATCACTTCAGAATGCGAGCTCTGCACTTCTAATTTCGTTGGTCTCAACGGCTACCATATCTGATTCTCGGAACCCATTCAGGCAACAGGTATTAAATCATGCGACCCAGCGGTTCGCGGTTAAAACGAACTCCAAGTATCTGGAGCCAATCGATGCCAGATATTTCTCATAACACTTTGTATAACGCCTCAAAAGAGAATTTCCATAAAATGTTTAGACATACCTGGTCACCGCCCGTGAAGTTTGGTTAACTGGGAAAGTTAGTGAAGTGGAATCCATTTCTGTGTCAAGGCTACAGACAGACTTCTCAAGCTCATCCGTACCATCGATCTCGACCGTCTACTCGTCAATGAAACTATCAACGATGCGGATGACCCACCTTCCGTCCGAATAGTTAGACTGCTGGACAAAACACTCTGAGGGTCCTCCTGCTCCTACGGTGTTACATCCTCAACTCAGCAAATTCGTGCCTTAATCACTAGATTTGGAACCATATACCGAAACTTAGGTCCGCGATTGTATCGTTCAGATGGTCTCGTGTTGGCACTTATCATAAATAATGACTCTTCAATTTTTCACTGAAACTACTGGAGTGTCGTCTACAGTATTCACAGGATGCCGCCGCGGACCTCCTACCTAGTAGAAAATGGTCTAATGTTAACGACGATAAGGTGTCACTGTTTGAAAACTCTTAGGCAATCAAGGCTAAGGAGATACGAAGGGGCACCAAGTGGAATTGATGAGAAAAATGGTAACGAAAATTCAGGAATTTTGAGGAAAGATGAGAAATCAAAACCTGACGCTGAATTCAAACTTTGAGTAGAAGATCAAAGCTTTTTGTCTTTGTTGTATGCATTTTTTAGAGTGAATAGTTTCTCTTCAGCACTCCTATTTCGAAGTTGAGTGGTAATATCTTTTCCGAGAGGTTAGCTTACATATATGTAGAGGGGCATCTCGTTAATACCCGGAGTAGTTGACACCTCAGGCGGGTCGCTGTGAGAGGTTTGGGCATGCTAGAGAGAATGTCAAGAGGGAGATTGGTACCAGTCTCCGTGTTCGCATTGCTTCTTGGTCGTAGTTGATTTTGGTGGCGGACTCAAATTACAGTTTTGCCATAAAATACTTCCTCGCGGCGAGCAGTGGCAGTGCCGTCGGTAATCGGGTAATTGCGAGCGTATGTATAGGCATTTACCAGACGTTTCACCGGATAACAATGATGGGCGGTCCGCAGCCTCCGATCCGTATGTGCTTCTAGGGGAGATTAACCGTTTGGCAGTCTGTTTTTGGAACAATAGACAAACAAGATTCTCAGCAAAATCTCATCCGACGTTCCCTTTTCACGAACTTTGTGATGTGCCGCTTGAGGGTGTCAACAAAACGCTCGACCTGTCCATTAAACTTTGGGTGGCCTGACAGCTAATGAGGGTGTTAGTTAGTGTCATTGAGCTGACTAGGTGTAAGTTGTGATCAGAACGATTGTCTGTGATGGAAAAGTCGTCCACGGGTACTGTTACTGGTGATCGCTGTTGCTGACGGATGTGAGACAGTTTCGGATCACTCGATGGATGCATCCATCAAGACCATATTGGTGGCGCCAATGATGGTGCTGGCAAACCTGACGTGAACACGCGACCAAGACTTTCGGCGTTAAGGCCACGGCTCCTAGCCTCTGGTACGTAGAATTTATGACGGCCTGCTGACAGTGAGAGTAGGGCTTGACGAGATCCTCGATTTGTTGATCGAGGCCAGGCTAGTAGACGTAAGTGCGGGCGATTGCCCTCATTCTGCAAAACAGCCATTCATGCTGAATACTTGGTTTTGGATATTGATGTTTTGGTAACTCAATCCCATCTATTTCATTTTTTGTGCCTCTCTCTATGATCTTGCAGTATTCAAGCATTCATATAAACTACTCATGCTTTGTTATCTATTATGGTGATGAAAATGGCAACATGTTTCGCGGGTCTTCAGTTCTGTATCACGTAGCAAGAGAGATTGAATGGAGTAGGTCAAGTCAAATGCTTTTCTGTGGTCACGAATTAGATGTGGAATTTGTGCAATTTGGTGAATCATTCTTTCAGACAAAATCTTCACTGTACAGAATTGATTTGCTGGTTTCAAAGCTCTCGTTGTAACCTCTTTCTTCATTTTTTTTTATTTGTTCGCTTTCCTCGTAATGTTGATGTAGGCACGATCCGACACTCTGAGCGCACCCCGGTGTCCAAGAAAAAAGACTACTATGACGATTGCACCATGACAACGAACACGGCAACCTTATCGTCAGCTAAACAGCGGTACGATCATTCGGTGCCTAACTATCATCCGTCCAGCCAACCACCTGTAGACGCCACTACTAACCTGACTGTATGTAATTGTTCCAACACGGTTTGCACAGCTCACCCTAGTCATTCGCTCAACATGGCGTTTTGGTATTGGTATTCCCCCAACGGTTTACGCGTACCTGTCCTCTCCGTGGACGACCACAGTCGGATGTTGCACTATTTGGCCACCGGAATAGACACACATGCACAACTTCTAAATGCCAATTCCGCCTCGAGACTTGCACAGGGTTTGTCGTGGGGCCGTGTGCTCGAAACAGCCGGACGTTCTCTGGTGGATCACATCACGGGTCAGTTGCGCCAGTCTGGTAGCACACCTCAACGGTACGTGAAAAATTCCGTTTGTTCTTCTCGTTTTCCCCCCGTTACGTCCGTCTAGAAGTGCGTCATGTTCTAAGCTTGAGCAACTGGCACATTCGCCATTAGCTCGGTAGGTACATCTAATCAACAACTCTACTTGCCATTCGAACGTAACCAGTGGTTTTCATTTCTTTCGTGATTTTCGATGTGTTGTCCAACGGTTTTGAAAGCCCCTTTAGATAGGACAATTTCAACTTGCTTGAAACTTGTGGCAAGATCCGTCACGTGCGACACGTCTGTCATTCTTGATCAACCGCTGCCATCACTGTTGAGACAAGCGTTTCATTCGTCGGCTCTGAGTGCACGTGACGTCGACCGAGCACCTTCCGCAATAGGCTGCCGTTATGTTTCAAGTCAGGCTAAGATGCCGGAGTCTGGACTCATTGAAAATCCTTATTACCGTAATTGTCGTTCGATTGATACGTTATATTTGTACCACTGCCCGATAGGATGTTTGATCACTATGTCGATGTTTGTCTCAACGCTGTAGGACCTCCATTTATATACTGGTAAGTGATAATAGAGGATTTTGGTTAATTTAAATCGAACATCACTTACAATCGATCGCGGTTTTTGTTGATAAAGCTATACAAGGGTTCGCGCTACTGACAAATTCTCGCAAAAGCGAAACTCGACTATAGTGCTTGTCTTCGAAAGGGGCTAGCCAAAAATCTTATGGGAATACGAAAACTACTATCACTTGTGAATGATGTTTAAATTACATTAATCAAAATTTCCCATTGTTTACCAGTAGTCAAAATATCATTCAGCTAGGTCAGTGATTTCTGTTACTCCAACTTGAAGACAAGTCCATATCATAGAGGTAATCGATTAGAACTAGTCAGACAATTACTCTGGCTCCTGTTGTTGCTATTGGACACTCTGAACACTACTAATGGGTAAGTATAGCTGAGCGTTTGTGTACGCTAATTCGATCCTGCCTTATGTGATGTGATTGACGCAGTGATCAATACGGTTGTCTGTAGAAAGCGTGGTCAGAGTTTGAATCCCGTCCGGAACAAAAGTATGCACTGCTGACAAGCTCTGTCAAGAGCAAAAATAGACTTATCTTTATGTTGGAAATGTTAAGTGGAGCTGCTTTCTTCTTTCTCGCTTGATAAATTTCCCTGTGATTCTAGTGTCAGCCTACCCTGTTTAATATCAGGATTCACCTCAACCAACTATGATGGCATCGGCCGTCTGTTCCGATGGTTTGTCTCCGTACTGCGCTTGAAGTTTTTCCGCTTGCTGTGAATTGTGAGTACCCCAACACCTGTGCACTACGGTGTCTTCACCTATTCGCTACGACATACATGACATATCACTATGGGTCACCTAAGCGATTGCTCAGTCCGCATGTGACTAACCGTTAAATCAAAGGTCTCTTTCACGGTGGACTGTTTTATACACATCAAGCTTAACAAATCTCCTGTCAACTTCGCACGTCAGACAAGAAACACAGGTAAACAGTATAAATGACCGATTGCCGGAATTACTTCCCGAACTTTCAGTCACGTTAAAATCGTCGGATTATCATTTACACGCAATTACTGATTCCGCACACAGTCACACTTGGCTGCGTCTTTGCAATCCGTTTTCAGCAAGATCAAAGGAAGTCTATTTTGGCTTACACTTATCGTGGACTAATGTTGATAATGACCGAACGCGGTCAATTCTGGTAGGCTGTTAGCATTTTGCGTACATGAGGGTTAAAGTTGAGTAAACTGTGTACTAACTGTTGGCAAGAAATCTACGTTCTTCGATGCAACGTTTCGAGAAACCTGGCGGTTCCAAACGTCCCTGTGGAAGTGGTCGACTCAAGATTACCGCTGTAAAAGGAGATAACTGCTCTCTGATGTTACTTGGGTTGAACGTCTCGGCTTCCAGTCGTATTCTAGGTGGGCTTAGCAAAGGTTCGGCATCCTGTCTAGGCGTCTCACGTGCATTCCTTCGGGCGTACGGAACTGTAATGACTGTAACGTACGGTTTTCTTGTAAACGGTAAATGTTTAATTTGTCAGACTTCCACTCCCTCTTGTACGTGCTGTGCTAGCAGCTTAGAATACGGGATTGCGTTGGGTCACCACCGCCAAAGCTGGCAGTTCATTAGAACATTGACAAGCGTTGACCTTGCTGACTCGTTGGCGTCGGACAGTGCAACTGCTTGTAGATCGATTTGTTCCGTGCATATGTGCCAGTTTGGCGGAACATTGAGGGCATTTATAATAGTAAATCGTATGCTTTCTTTTTTGGCATGTGAATTGTATGGAAAAGAATGTTAACCCTGTCTGTAAGGGCATGTCGATTTGTCGTGCCAGAGCTCGAAGTGACTGCCCAAAATTGAATGGTGCGCTTCGAAAAGTGCACCGTTACATAGTGTGTAGCTAGAGACGTCATAGAAACTGAAGGGTAATTAGGTTCAGTGGTGCTGATACTGCTATTTGATTTGTTTGTTACAAGTGTACAGTTAACCACGGTGTCTTGTGTAGTAATGTTGGTTCAAGTGTTTGGAAATTATCTGTAACTAAAATGCTATCCTGCCTTGTGTATTTCGTCATATCTAGCCAACTGATCATAGTAGCGTTGGTCAGCGTTTACAAAATATAGGTGTGCATCATTATCGTAGGTAATCTGGGCGGTCTATAGTTCAAAGTCATTTCTTTTTACTGGTACAGACGTTTCTGTTTGTAGATCATAACATCCCTGACGAATCTAATGAGGCTCACATTGTCAATCCCTCAGACCCTTTTACGCTATCTCCCAAGCTCAGTAGGTGACTCACAATCCGTCAAATCGGTTGTTTTTGCTGAGTTGGTCGCGCACTCCCATTTATGAGGAAGCATTCAACTCGGGACAAGATGTGCATGGCTGCTTAATGGCATTATTACCTTTCTTTTCCATCCACACAAAATGGTCATCCATCCTCACTTAACTTAACTCGTACAATTTGAGTTAGCATGCACGGAAAGTGTAGTCGGCATCCGGTTTGTTTTGATCGCATTGATTGCGGTGGTCGTATAGCACATGCGGTTGGCAACCGATCTGAGTCTCCGGTTGATGAATCCCATGAGGTTTTCGTTTCTGTGAACTAACAACTACATAAAACAGTTGCACAGTCGAGCGGTACGTATTTCTGCATGGATCGCATACGTTTCCAATCGAGCTTTGACAACCGAGGTTGTACGTCACCTGCGAGATTCCCGATAACCCGAAAGATCAAAGGGTGATCAAACTGGTTTGCACAATTAGCGTTGTAGGCTTCATCAAATTTGTTACAATTGCCGCGAACCCCGATTGGAATCCAGCAAAGGAATCGTTTTCGAACTTGAAGGTGTTCTGGTTGCTTATCTGTGACAGTTCGGTGTTATCATAACGCGTGTGTATATTTCGCATTTCCAGTTTACACGCTGTAAGGTTAAGGTTAACCTAACCCTGAGAACATGAATCTGAAGTCAGCTTTAATGTATCTTATTCGATTCATGCGATGCGGACTTCATATTTACTGAACTAGTTCAACCCCCCACGTGGCATTCAAAATTACAATTATTTGTAAACAGAGTAGCGTTTTTGCTAGTCTATTCAGATCAAGGGTTCGGACATGCACGGACATTATTGATATATTGATGTCTTTGTCTTTTCTATTGTCTTTCCATGTCGTAACTCGTGAATCGTGTACACTCGGTTGGGGTTGAAACATTTGGCCGGAACATTGGTTTTGGTGCTCGCTGACATAATACCATCTCTGAAGTTCATCATGTGTATTCCTACCGCTGCTTTACTGATGTAATGCGGTGCAGGGAAATTCACGAAGTGGTGTGTTCTTTTGCTCATAGATCAGTTGCACAAGGCCTTAACCGGTCACCACTGACTTCTTAACAACAGGGCTTATGAAAGAACTCCGAAATATCCACTAGGAACTACTCTTAAGTTTTGGAAAGTGTACTACTACTTCCTATCAGAGACGTTGGTTTTTACGACGTTTTTGTTTCCACCTGGCGACCAAATCTAGTGGAAATCAACAGCTAGATCCCAGACACTTTCGAAAGGCGGAATTTTTCGACAGGGACCCACTTTCGTTTGCTTAGTTTCGCTATGTGCGTTGGTCCACAGAACGAGCAGAGGCACGTACATTCGAATTTCGTTCCTGTGCTATGTATCATAATCGTTCGATCGGGCGATACAAAGTAGATCCACCTAGTCCCGTTAGCCTTGTATCTATAGCTTCAGTTCGATGGCTGGCCAGATATCACTATGCTCAGCAGTGACGTTGGTGGATTCCAGCCTGAACTGTTTGAGAAATCCTGCCGGGGCAGTCGAAACCCTGAATCATTTGGTGGATTCCATATGAGACAGTGAGACGGTGGGTAACAGAGTCCAAGTGTGAAATTTCCGAGCTCCTGGTGTGGCTTCGTAGCTCAGCTGGTAGAGCGCTTGCCGCATTGAGGCATGCTGTGTCTGTCGCTTGATGGAATTCAGCTGAAGCCCTGACTATTCACAGTTGGGTCTCATCTAAGCTATCACTCATTCGGGTGGCCATTACTAAGACAAACAGCGTCATGAGAATGAAGGTGACGAATGAGGTCGAGAGATCGCTTTAAACTTTCGAACATGACTATGCGGGATTGCCCCATTGAGTTTTTATCCGGTTTTTTGTAAAGCACATATAGGTGTAGCAAACTCAATCGTTAAGCCGGTGATTGGAGCTTCAATATCTCCAAACAATCGCTCAGTGGATCGGCCGATGGTGAATCGAAGTTGTATCACTGAGCTCGGATTCTAAATCCGTGTTTCGGCCAGATCGTGAGAGCCTCCAAAGTATGCTCAGAAACTCTGTTAACCTGTCTGTATAAGTGTTCGAGCATCGAATCTGGCAAGCTTACCTGGTGTTCGGCAGACCAATAGAGGGCTTTGTCCGTCAGGCAAAGATATTACTTTGGGGTTTGGCACATTGGACTTTTAGCTATGACTCTCCTACCGGGTAGCAACTGAGGCAAATTCGTGGTGTTGGGGTGTAAACGAGATTTGGAAGTCACCTATTAAAGGATTAGTTAACAGAAGAGGGTAAAATGAGCTTGATTGGTGAGATGCGACAGGGCGTGACATGGAAGCAAAGCCTGCCATCGATACCTGGAACGAAGAAGTACCGTAGGAACACGGGATAAAACTCATGGTTATACGTTCATATGTTCGTAGTTGTGTGGGCGGAATACTTCTCAGTTACCTTGGGTGAAAAAGGGACAATTTTGTCCAGGTAGAACCACTTAGAAACAGTGCGTTGCTTAAATATTGTGGCCTGTACACGTACTTATTTTCAGAGAGCTGAGTCCTCTCACTGATTAAGACATGTATTGATCATGGGTGGAAAACGAGAAGCACGCAAATCGAAACACCGTTGGAAACAAGGCTCTTCCCGAATGAATTCGAGGTTGGCCTTTTACAAGGCCGCATAAGTGTCAGAAGTCATCACCACATCGGTTCATAGAACGGACTTTGATTAGTCGACGAGTGCGGGCTGAGCACATGAAAATGCTCTAGAGTGCATCACAGCGTGAAACAGTAAGCGAACTGTTCGACGGCAACGTAGGATTACTGGTTTTTGTAAACTTAGGCTCCCTTATTCCCTCGCGCTGATCAGTATAAACTCAATAGCTTATTTTTGGAAACCGCTTTTGCGCATACCCTTGTTTTCAATCTACACACTATGCCATCGACTATCATCTCTGGTACTGACGTTGCGAAGTGCGTTGAAATTGTCATGAACCGGACTTCCCGTTCCGTTTTGATTTCGATAAGCGTTCTCAATTTCTTTGTAGCCGACCGTTTTGCTCTTCGGCTATACCGAACAAATCGCACGTCAAATAATGTGGTTCAGTCAAAAATGCTGGCTAGATTTTCTTGTTTGACCCCAGTTACCTTGGTAGCAGCTTGTTGGCGTTTTACGGTTGACTTATGTGCTCCACTGGTTTGTCCGCAAGATGTAATATGTTTTGAGTAGATAGGGTAACAGTAGAGCGGTTCACCACTTACATATCTTACGTCCCCCCATTGACTGTCACACATTAACCGCGTACAGAAACGGCGGTGTCTCTGTAACTACCGACTGAAGCCTATTAATCGGCCCTTTCAAATTCGGGGTACTAGGTCAAGTGCAATTTGTCCACTTCAGTTTAATGCGCGGAAGGAGTGAGAGTGGTCAAACCGCGTGCCCAATCCCAGAGACGAATTCGGTTATGAATTTACCTTAGAGACGTCGTTGGGTAAACGTAGTGTTAACCTGACGTCCTATTGAATAAAAATGTACTTTTCTTTCGTCGTGAAGTGGTGTACGGTTTTCTATTCCTGAGACTGCTAAGGTTGCAAGGTTAACATTTTTACTTCCTCTCTCAGTGATCTTGATCACGTGAGAAGTGTCCTGTTGCAGTTACTCAGCTGGTGAGTGTTAGTGTCTTTGCAATGCTTCCCAAAATCGCACTGTATTTTTCCTGCTCGTATGCACAGCACAAACCAACGTCCACCTGCGCGCGTGCTGGTACTTCCTGATGGTCCTAACTTGAGCGGTGCTTTTGCGGTCACTTTAGCACGACTGCTAGCCACTCGTGGGGCATGCGTCCTGCTAGTTGCTCCTAAACCCACTATACAGCCTGATGAGACGCCCGATTTGCTGGATGGAAGCCTGGGTTCTGTATATCGGACAGAGCTGGATTTGGCGACACAACTGGCCCCTCGACCCAATCCATATGGACTGGAAGAGGATGGCCAATTTGAATCACAGGTCGCTGAGGAAGAAGGTGATGACGACGAGGACGAGGGCGTCGATGATGACGGAGCTACCACGACCGGATCCGAATTTGTGGACCTCTGCAATATAAATTCACATTCGGACGTGGATTCCGATTTGGCCAGTCGCCTAACTCCGGATCGCCTTTCTAATGTGACGCAAGATACACTGGATTACAGTCCGTTGAACCGCATGTGGATTAGTCGTATGCCGGGAGTAAAGTTGCTGCGCCGAACAACTAGTGAGTGCCTTGTTTCTGCTCTTTTAGCGTTTTCTTGCTTTGATGCTGATTAATTTCAGTTCGCGTCAGCTCTTGTGCTCCACTATTTCGGTACTTGTTGTATTAGTGAACCTGGCTTGTCTGTGGTCTTCCACTGTCATGAAACCGAATGATCCGTTACCTTCGTTTTGCACAGATATGTACCGTGTAGAATGCAAACCGAATAGGATAACATTGCCTATCTAGGCACGAGTGTTCTAAACTACAGTCTAGCACTTCTGCATTCGTTATTTGACTCTTCGCCGGTTATTTTCAGTTTTTCCTACCTCAACCCTCATTCCTATGTGGTTTCACTGTGACCTCTATAGATTATACGTTATCGATCGATGAGTGTAACAACTGATAGAGGAGGCGTACGTGTGTTGTTTCATTGGTTGTTCCACTATGTCACTTGCTCCTTTTATTTCTGTTCGCTTTTGTCACTGACCGCCAAAATGTTCCCATTTGATCCGTCGTGACACGCATTCCAATAGACACTGACTCTAAGTGTATTTTGGAGATACTCTGTATCTTGACACACGTATATGTATATATATATATATATGTATATATCTATATATATATGATTAAGAAGAGACTGATTAGTGAAAGATTTATTGTGAAGTTTCAAATGTTCGCCTGTCTGTCTATCGCTCATTTTTCATTGTAGTGTCAACGGTGCTGACGTAGTCGCTGTTTATATCTGTGTCGACTGAACGAATTCCACGAATGGCGAGTTTGTAACATAAGCCGTTCCCATTTCATTTTCGCCCGCGCGACCGTCATCGTCATCTTAGACAGCAGTACTTCAGTGATTCTCCTTGATGCTCAGTTGCCACACAACCGTGAAGAAAATGCAAACCCTGTGCGGGAAAGGTGAAGAAAAAAGAGGAGGGGAAGGAAGTTAACTACTAAAAATAGTCACTTCTACATCCAAACATTCAACATCAAGGTGCCTACACTTTGCAAACAAACAACCGAGTTATAAGTGAAAGTAAGACGTTGCTAGCCAGCCAGCCTACCTATGGCTTTCACTGTCCCGCGCCATTAAATGCACTCACTTCACAGACAACTTGGTCAAACAACGGTAACATTCACGCCACTGTGCTCTGTTAGCCGCCATCTCACTTAACGTCTCCAGCCACCGGTTCTGTGAGTCGAACCTGACTGACAGTTGCCGAGCTATTCGTGAACGACTTCATTTCCCTCACCAGGTCATCATCTGCTCATCTCGTACCTCACGCCAGTCGGCCTGATCGTCGGCAAGGAGTGCTCGATGTGACAGACGACTAACTGGCATCCTTAATACACGACCTAACCGTCTAATTCTGTGCAAACGTGTGGATTGAACGAAAGAATCTGTTTGACAACTATTACAAAATACCCGCTTCCTAACCTCGTTGTTTACTCTCTGGTGCCACCCTATACAATCGGTCGAACGTGCAACTACTTTTGCGTGATCTATGTTGACCTCGTGACCTGTATCTGTGAAGTTGTGCCACATTTGTGATCTGGATTCGGCACGTCGCACCCCTACTATGTGTTCGTGCACGCGTCTGCACAGTTGTTTACCTGTCCCTCCCACATACTGTTGAAAATAACTGAGACATGGAGTCGTGTGGACCACGCTAGATTGTTCCTTCGGTTCTACACGATCCTGGGCGTTCACCAAAGCTGACTGGAGTATTGAGTTTGGCTTGTGGGGTATTTAGATATCTAGTGGTTGAATCATCCTTTGTGCTGCTTCAGGCGTGCCGTGAATATATGACTGTCGTCCTCGTCTTAGGTTGTGTGTGTTCAGTTCTTGTGGACCCTGATAAATACGTCTATGAAACTACTGAGGTACACATTTTTGGTGAACGATTCGAACAGGTGTTCTCGTTCTCGTCTTCTGAGTTCGAGTGAGCTACAGTGCGTATCTGCACATCGAAATAGTGTTCGAACGCAGCTTTGAAGTTGACAGGCTGGATGATTGCTCTCAAATCTGTGAATGACATCAGTTGTAGTTGCATTCTTGGTGTCAGCCCTTCTTATAACCCCTCTTGTGTCTGACATTTTTGGTACTTTTAATGGTGAACCTGGCTTGTATATACACACAGTCTGACGTGAAGACCACATGGAGTGACAGACTTGTTAGAATATGAGAGGAAGAAAAAGATATTTAGTAAAGTAAAGAATGTAACAGATGTGGGGGGAGAAAGAAGAAGAACGTACACCGATGCGTACAGAGAGCAGATACGCAAGCGCCATTCGGTCCAGTTTTTCGCCGTTTCGGACTACGTTCTCAACCAGAGGTTTACATTGTCCTCCGTGCGGGTGGATCTATCTTTGGAGCCGTACGGTAACATTGTACACCCGGCTTTTCACAAAAAGACCGAGATCACACGGACGCCAGCGACGGCGTAAGTTGGCAAACGTCATCCGAGACTTTGCTGTGCGATCTGTGATCTCATCGGACATTCCGCCAGTGCTGATACATCAACATCATAATCAGAGACAGCAATACATCAGTGTGAATGATTGATACGTTACTGCCACATAACCATGAAGAGAAAGAGAAGGCAAACCCTGTGTAGGAGGAGAGAAGAAAAAAGAAGGAGACGAGAAGGGACGTGGCTACTCAAAATAGTCACTTCTACATCCAAACATCAAGGTGCCTACACCTCGCAAACAGACAACCGAGTTATAAGTGAAAGTAAGACGTCGCTAGCCAGCCAACCAGCCAGCCAGCCTCTTTATGGCTTTCACTGTCCCGCGTCATTAAATGCACTCACTTCACAGACAACTCGGTCAAACAACGGTAACATTCACGCTACTGTGCTCTGTTAGCCGCCATCTCACTTAACGTCTCCAGCCACCGGTTCTGTGAGTCGCGGGATCCGCAGGCTGCGAGACAAACTCGACCTACAATGGCCAACTCGTTCTTGGACGATACAACTCCCAAGGTAATGAACCTCTCAGCTAACACCAGCGGCTCAGCACCAAGGATGAGTGCGGGTGGAGAGTCTTGCCAACCCTACAACAGCACGTTGCGCTTATGCGGTATGAATTCCATATCGGAATTGGTGAAATGAAGCCCCTGATCTGCTTAACATGTTCTGGGTTCCCTGTGATGTCGTCTGCATACTCTGTGTCCGGAAGTCACATGCCTGGGTCCCGTTAAACACCGTCGTATTCACAGTGCGGCAGGGCTCACTGTGGGATCTCGTCTCCTTCAGAGTTGAATATGAAAGTGGATGCTGGATAAAGTTGTCGCTCCACCAGTTGAGATGCTAATGGTCAACGGTACGTTGCCATAAGCCTTAACCCGGTCCTGAGGTCGAGGTCTGACGATAGGTTGCTTTACGAATGTTCACCTACTTCTTAAGCATACCTTTGTGTTAAGTGTCGCATCTCCTAACGAGACAACCTCTTAACACTGCTCGATAGACGATTTCAGAGTGCACCCATGCCAACTGAATCAAGATCCCTCTGATATTTAAGAGTGACAATTATCAGCCCTCTGTATGAATCAGGGGGTTCAAGGGTCTGGCGGATTGTGAAGATGTGGTCAGTGCAACGTTAGTCAGGGTGAAATCCAGCTTTCCCCTCACGGATGTGCTGTTCGTGTGTTCTGTTAAGTACAGTTAGTGCGAACAACTTCAACGCAATGAGACTGAGGCTAATCCCTCTGTGATTTACACGCGAAATGCGTGAACCCTTTTCAAAATGGCAAATCTTTGTCATTTAGAACAACTTCACTGATTCAGAGTTTTTTAGTAGGGCCATGAACTTTATCGAAGGCTGACCGTTCGTCTGTTATAATGACTCGAAGGGGTTTGGCTGCCTCGTGACGTTTCAGGACCTCGATCTCAAATGGCGCTTGCGTTTCGGTGACCTGGAAAATGTCTGCAGACCAATAAGCACAGATAGATCACAGAGGCTTCGCCAATGTGGTTTATGTGACACATATGTACATTTACAAGAGTAGGCGCTGTGCATACGGACGGTATATTTATATATAGAGTGCTTGTGCATCCTTTCAAAACATGCTTACAGAAGTGGAGTGGATGTTCCATGTTGTCGCACGAGGAACACTGGGCGGAGCGTGTACGTTGAACATTTCTGTAGTTCAGTTTCACCGCTGTTACCGCTTCAGTATTTGCTGATGGCATGGTCTCTTGTTCGCTTTCTCAAGCCTGTAATATAAGGCGCCGTGTTGTGTGAATATTGATCACGCCCCACGCTTTTCATGTGCTCTGAGTTAAGTCGAGGAACCTGGAAGTTTGGTTAGCAATAACTCAACAGTTACTCGACAATTGGTCATTCACCTTAACTAGGCTGAACCATTTTTGTTGAAATTTTAGGATTGAGGCAATGCAGAATGTGAGCCTTAAGGTCTAAAATGCTGTGCAAGCGAACATTAAACGGGATTACGTGTCCGAGTTTCAGTCACAGACTGGAGTAAACCGGCACGCAGAAAATACTTGTAGTAGACTAGACCGAGTGTTCCTAGGGACTGAACTAGCGGTTCACTGCTTCCAGATGGAAGTCGCATTAGTTGTGTTAGTTTTCAGTTCCTGTACGTTACGATAGCGCTTAGACATCAGGCTTCAACACTTTTCTCGTTCATCTTGTGTAACTCCTTGACCTTCACATCCTGGTCAGTTCCCATTTATTGGCGCGTAGGCGTTGACAGCCGAGTTGTCCGTTTATTTAACTCAACTGTGATCACGTAATTGTTTCGGAATATAATTGCTGCCCAGTTTCACGATGACTCAAGAATATGAATGCCATTATATCATGCGATTAGTGCACGCTGAAGTTACCACGGCAATAGGACTGCGTTATAACACTATCTCAAGCAGACATCTCGATCCTGTGTTCCATATGTCATGCATTCCCTTCTCTGAGTTTGGTTGTTTTTTGAGAAGTGTTGATCCTACACATACGTTGACCGTAGATCATTTAAAATTGGTCTGTCGTGACTTGCACGTAGCTCAGTCCATAATGGTCCAACAACTCATCACCTTATTACGCCAAACTTTGACTTGTTTATAGATCTGGTGGAACCCATCTAGTCCGTTCGCCCAGTTTTTACGAATGCGCAGGCTTGAATGTTGAAACCGTATGCTCAGGAAGCATTATAATCACCTACCACTGTGCACTGTTCGCTAATGTTGCTGCCGATTGATGAGGTTAACGAATGATTGCAACACAGAAAAATGTCAACGGTTATTGATAGGTTGTTCACTTTGAATTGAATTAACCTCCCGGGCTGAGACCGCTGTGATTTGCTGGGCGTTTTTGCTAGATAAATCAGAGAAACGTGGATCATTACTCGACTACTCTGTTGGTTCGCGCGTATGCTGTTTTCACTCTCGCTTACAAGGGTAACACTATCAACATGTTTCAGTAGATTGCAAGTAACTTGTCCATCTTGTCAACCGTGTTTTTGATCACTTTTTGACTTGTGACTAGCTGTTTCCACTTTTCAACATTTTTAGCCGTCACCAAGCTTCCTCCAAACGTACGCGTTGACTTGGTCATTTTGGGCCACCGTTCTGAAAACCACGAACCAAACGACAGGCACCCGGCTCATTCACAGCTGGTTACCTGGTTACGAAACCATCGCGCGCTTGGTCGTGTGATACATCTACAGCCTCGGTGTGTAAGTTTGGTCAACGATCAGTACGCTCTGCGAAACGCTTCGGCCAATTGCGTTGTCGAATTGGGGCTTCCCAAACTGCTTCCATCTCCGTCACAACCCGATTCATTATTTCATTCGGCGTCTACCACGCATCTGCTGGTAGACGTTGGTCTTAGCCGCAGCCTAATTCGCAGACTGACGGGTGATCTGAAACTTTTACCACCGTACGGTCTATTTGATTCCGGTTCAGTGATAGGACTCCGGACTGTTGGGGGGTCCACCGTAGGTTCCACCCCTTGAATTGATGAACAGTGTACTTTGATTATAGTATGAGTTGTACAGATGGTTGATCAGCTTGTGGTTTTCCACAATGCCATTTTGCCTGTAATTCTGCCTCTCGTTCCTTCCTCAATTTTTTTTCATTTACTCAGCACTAAATTTACCATGTTCTCTTGCGTTTAACTGGGTTTTCCTTTCCACGAACCGGTGTATTCTTGCCATTCCCCTTTACCATAGCTTCTCTCTAATCTCTCTTCGGTTGTGTTAGTTAACAGCCACGTGACTGTAGACGGTTTTGCAAACCCGCACTGATTCCCAATTCACCGTCCATCTATGTCGTGAAAAACTTGTACTGTTGTCCTCATGTTTGCAGCTAAATGCATCTGGCCCTATATGTCCTGAGATTTTGTTGTTGCACTTGAGTATTATGGGCTTGATAATTTAGAGCTGATGTGTTGTTTCTTGGAGCACGGCGTTTTCAACCTGTGGACGATTGCATGCGTCGTTCTCGTTCCTACTCCGTCAAATGAATTGAAGTAATCGCTTTACGTTGAACCTATTGTTTGCATGCACCCGTGATCAGCAACCGGAATTAGACATGCCTCGTGGGACACGTTTGTTCAACAAGGTTTGCCATTCAAAATTTAGACGGTGTGCGAAAACTAAGGGTCTATAGACAGAAGGCTGATTACGGATGTTTGAACGGACATGCTTGCTGAAGTATTCACTGCGATGCAGGTGTAAGTACAGTGTTAGTAGAATATGGGGGAGACCATTGTGAAAACTTCTCATATCTTGTATAATAGCTCAGCGAGGATAGTCGCATATTTATCTGAACTCTTGTTGATTTCTGAAAGGAACTTGGTGTTCTTTATGACATCTCTCCCTCTTTTGCAAAGAGGCCAGTTAGCCTAGTCAGTATTACCGTCATTGGTGAGGGTTTCAGG
Source organism: Paragonimus westermani (assembly GCA_008508345.1). Lineage (NCBI taxonomy): Eukaryota > Metazoa > Platyhelminthes > Trematoda > Plagiorchiida > Troglotrematidae > Paragonimus > Paragonimus westermani. Next base: position 37,752 of record QNGE01001789.1, on the reverse strand, counting down.
CACATGTGAGCTAGTTAGTCTGATTTTCGATTGTTGATAGACAGGAGGTATTACGCGCCACATGTGAATCTCCCCCAATTAAACGCGCACTGTAGGTATAGTGATCTGTAAATACCCGAATTTACTGCTTAACCGAAATAGGATGTGACCGTACTTCAATCAGCTGAAATTTCGAGGTAGGCCGAACGAATCCAAGAACCCTCTTCTAATTTAGCACTGTAAAGCTACATTCTGTCACCTAACCGGATTTGGGAGTCAATGACGTGAGTGTTACATAGCGAGTCTCTATAAGCGGTAGTGTAACTCACTATGAAAGCGTGTGTGTGTTGCAATTACGTCTGTTTCCAGCACCAACGATGGAGTTTACACGTGAAGTTCATCCAACCGTTTTCTCACCACGAATTTCGTCAGAGTAAACAACAGCTTGGTACCACATGCTCCATAAGGCTGCCTTATTTCTACGTATGTACACTGCGGATGGCTTAAACATTCGAAATTAAATCGGAAGGGAATGTCGAGCTGTCACATGTGAGCTTATCGGACAGTGCGCACTGGTGGTTAGCCATCTCTGTTCTTGCTGGCATCCACATTTTGTCTTTCATTGTGCGTTTTCGGTTATGTCCCTTTGATCATCGGTTCTGCAGTTCGGCTTGATGTTGGATAACGAGGTAACTTGCGAAACAAGCTCGGTGCCTCAAGTTCAGTCACGTCCATCGGTGTACAATGAACGGAAAGTTTCATTTTCAAGGAATCAGCCGCAGGCGAACACGTCGAGCGGAGTCTGACGTGGCAAGTATGCCAGTGGTCTGTTTCAAGCGTACTGTTGACGTTTTTCGTTGAATTACGTCACGATATCCTAATACTAGTTGTCACACAGGAAAACGGCGTGAAACGGTTGCTGTTGAAGCCTACAATGGGTAGCGGGTACATAATCAGCACTTAGTAAAGTCGGCTCATGGAAGGGCAAGCAGTATTCCTGTTACAAACTGAAATCAGGGTGACAGTAGGTTAATATTGTATTGTAGGTTAATATTCTCAGGTGAATGTGATTTGAACGTAGTCTCAGACGAAACCGTAATGGTACCAGTCTGTTTCTGTCGGGCGATTTGGGTGATCACGAAGCCCCCAAACTGACAGATAACACCCACCCAGCGGTAAGTTCAAGGACTTCATATTTCCAAGTTGGCCATCACTCATTTGATCGCAGCCTTCGCCTTCAAATAGACTTACCAGCCAGCCTCTTTCGAGGAGAAGCACTGGACTCGAGTTTCGCTCTCATTAGAGCTCGTCAGTAGTGCATATCCTTGCCACGGCCGGGATTTTAACTTCGGCCACGCCTTTCATGAGGCAACCGTGTTGACCAATGCGCCATTGACCTCACATTAGGCACGACCGGATTATCAAATCTGAACGCTCAACCACTCTGGCTTGTGAGCAATGATCAGGTTGCCCGATCGTCTCGAGTGGAGATACAGTAACTGTCCTGTTAACTCCAATCGATAACCCCGCGATTAGGTCTCCGATTCTGTTTCTATCGGGCTATTTGGGTGATCACGAGGCCCCCAAACTGACAGATAACACCCACCCAGCGGTAAGTTTAAAGACTTCATATTTCGTTGCCCAACCGCTAACTGTTCTTACCTAACTGCTGGTGGTCCCACTGTGTAATATTCGGTGTGCTAAATAACTAGCTTGTTTGCGTAGACCGTGACCAAACTGCCGCTGAGTGTACCTTTGTACTATTTGATCAATTGATCGTGCACCCCGAGTTTTCCGGCATATGAACCGATAGAATTCCGTGCTTTCCATGTGAACTTGATGTAAACCAGTTAACGCACCGACAATGGTCAAACCCAGTCTATTTGACGTCTTCATCGCGAACAGGCCACGCTTCTGACTCACAGAGCAATGTGGATTGCATGCAAACACTATACGTCATTCCTTTCAGCAACAACCAGACGTCATATTACTGCCACAGATGAGGTGAGTTGACAGAGGCGATACGTTTTTACTATTCTCGCTTATATGTCTACACTATTACAGCTGACAAGCTAGTGATACCCAAGTATGCGAAACTATCCCCACTCTCAAACACACTGTTTGTGATAAGAACGTGGAAGTAACTCGGTCTTTTGCGTCTTGTCGTTTGTTTGATGCGACCGAGGCCAGCTGAAGTGTTCTTACAGTGTTCAGCCTACCCGTTACGTCACCTTGTCCCTTCCGGCTGACTTTCTCATGCTATGTATATAAGTTGAACATCTCTCGCAATTGTTTGCAGTTTTCAACCTGCAATGAAATTCTCAGTCGGCCACTTTTGATAAGTAGCACAACACTCAAAGTTCGCTAGAGCTCGTCAGTAGTGCACATCGGAATTTGACCTCCGACCACGCATTCACGAGGCAGCTACTAACTGTTGCGCTATTGGCCTCGCAGTAGACATCCGAATTACCATATGCAATCACTTATCAACGCTTGCTTGTACGTGATACTCAGGTTACCATATCTCCTCAGGAAAAGAAGCGATAATTGTCTTGTTAACTCCAACCACCAACCCCACGACGAGAACTTCTCTCCAGGTTTCGACACAGAAATCATTAGGCTTCTCTAGTGGTATTTCGGATGGCGATAAGTAGTAGGGGGTTTTGGTCGGTATATGTCGGGCATTACTCAATTTAAAAATCCTTGTTCCGAGTCTCTGATTCAACAGTCTGGTTCACTATACAGTGGAAGGTAAAGTAATATTGGACTCGAACATCTAGTTCACTTGATACTGTAAGCTTATTTAGCCAAAGGGTTCTTGCTGCTGCCGAAAAGGATGCATCGTAAAGCACATAAGACCTTCAAGAAGTACCAGAAGCGTGTTGACTGTGTTCGATAGTACGCCGGCGGTCACGGCTAGCTGTTGAGTGTTCGGAGTGTTCTTGTGCTTAAGGGCATCGTTTTTAGCCTGCTTTATTAGAAACAGAGCAGTGCTACAACTGTGATAATGGTCCTGTCGTATTCTCGTAAGATCGCGTCTCATTAATTAGACGTACCACGCTGTAACTGCTTTTTGTCTAAGTGCTCATCTTTGATTGCTTTACAGTTGTATTCGGCACAGCTAATGTTCCAGACAACTAATCCTTCAGATCATTGCAGTGCACATGCGTGACCAAGATGACGGAATGGGTCAGAGGAATTCATATTGTTTCCTATCTTAGGTTGTGTTATGTTGTCCTCCGTGAAATCAAAACTACGACCAGCCTCCGATCATTATGTATTGTAGTACAAAACAGGACTATATTCATAATGAACACTCCAATCCATTGAAAAACTCGTTCGCCTGTCTCCGAATAGCGTGTCCCTTGTCGTGTACCCATATTGTTGGCTTTCAATCCATTAGTGCTGCTCGATTTTCCGGTCTTTTCTGCTGTACCAATTGGTAGTTTGTAGCTGGTGACACCAATCAAGGCACCTCGTCATTCGATCGCCAACTCGTATGATTATTGGCAGGTATACCTGGCCTTGCTGACTGATCTGATATTGTCTCTGTTCGAGCCAAATATCTACGGTAGTTGGCTGCGCTAATACTTTCGGAAGAATATAGAAACCCAGTGTGCACGAGAAAGTTATCCTTTACCAGCTCTCTCTTGAAGTACTTAGTGCTCGCTCAAATATCCTACACTTATTCTCCGTCCAAAAGTGAACAATACTAATGTCGAGGTGCTGTATCTAAAACAGTAATGTTGATTTCGAAATGATGTAACATTTCTGTTTCTCTGTTACTTTGGTTACCCATTTGGTTTAGGTTGGTGTAGACCTGTCCACCTACGTTGTGAACTATCCAGAGTCGGTGAAATCCACTGCTTTTTCACTCTTAAGTGGTATACTATGGTGACTGCACTATCGGTGTTAATTGTTGCGTTAAGTGTGGTTGGTTTTGAGTTATCTATTATGCACTAGAAAACAGTTCTGAGGTTTTCCTTGAAAAGTGCGTTTGCGGTCTGAATGTCGGGTCATTATTTGTGACGTCCTTCTGAACGGTATCATCCTTAATTGTCTATCCCAGGTTACCTGAGCCCAAGGAAGCTTTGAACAGTTAACGCTGAAACCGTTGAACTTGCCAGCTGCGATGCACGGAAAATAGTGTTACGCTAGTCGTAAGCCTGTTCAACCTCAGCGTTATAGCTATCAGTGCTCATGATGTGAACGGTTAGACAACTTACGAGTTAACACTCGTAAGTTGAATTATCACCACATCGATACAGTGGATTCATCTTTAGCATTGCATTGATTATTGCTTCGGGAACTAAATAGTGAAGAGATGAGGCCACCAGTAGAGAGCTTTCTATCTTGACCAGCAAAACAGTTTTAAAAAAAGCTATAAAAAAAATACGTCAGTAGAAGTGGTAGATTCGTCAAAAAATGTTATTTAACTTCTGGATAGTCAACTATCTGTACGTAGGACCGTTACTGGAACGTTTAAAGAAGTATCGCCTAGATGCATTCGACGTGTAACAAGATAGGTTAAAATATAAGGGATTTGCGGTATCCGACGCAGAGTGAGAAACATCAGAAGAAGATAACACAAATACACTGGTGAAATATCAGACTGTAGAAGCCAAGCTCAGAGACCGAAAGACTTGAAACACTGGGTTCCCTTGATCCAATTCACCAATAAAGGTAGACCACTTATCATAATATGTTCATATTTCATTTGCATGTAGAACATGCACACGGTAATAACAACAGAAACGGTCAAAGATTGGGTTTACATGTAACAAAGACTGTCATCAGTTCCGAGCCCGCAGACAAACCGCATGAGTCAATAGGTTATGCACAGGCATTGCTGGACGACTAGTACGGATTACAACAACATAGGATTCCGGTTACACACGTGAAACAAGGTGGCGTGGTCAACAACATGTCCTGTTTCCATAAGATGCTCTGCGATGGTTGAGGTGGGGTTTCAGTTCACCAGTCGTTGACTGTTTCTATCGCTGTCGCTCTCCCCATGTCCTATGTATTGTAATGCCGTTGATGGCCTCAAAAGCGCTATCAATTAATCGCAAAAAATTATCAGCTCAACAACACAGTGCATGCCTGTGTTAAATTTACAACCGGCTTCAGAGTCGGCAAGGACGTCAGCCGCGCTACGTTTAACGTTCGTTACAAAAGCAGACAATTACACCTTTAACTGGGCACATCAATCAGGTACTTGGAGTGTTCACGACATAGTTGGACGACACTCATGAGACTGAAATCGACGATTCTCTGGAGTTCAAAGGATAAAATCATCGCCTCCTTGTTGTCTCTGAAGAATGCAGTTCGAAGCGAGAACCACAGAGGTTTCGCGCAAATTAGTCTGTGGGTTGTGACTTAATTGTATATCATTAAGTATGCCTCGTAAGTCACAAATGCCAGCAAGTTCGATCGATAAGAAATACGAATAGCGAGAAATGGCAAGTTGGTTTCGCCCTACACGAATACGACGCTGGTGGTCGATTTCTGACGTCTGTTCTTAAGGTAGCCGTGAAGGGTAGTAAGTGTACTGGTCAATTTATGGAATAAGCACATAATACACTAACTGCATTCGTGTAATTCCGAAATGGCGTTTGATCACTTTTGCTTTAGGTATCTAAAGGTCGGAAATAAACTGCATGGCAAAGGGTAGGACAGCAATAAGTAGAGTGCGCAGCCGGACCGCTAACGAGTAGTTCAATCCACAGTTTCATTTTCGCAAGACCACACTTGGCGGTAAAACATGAATTCCTGGCAATCCATGTCATAGGGACGATTCATTGGACCGGACCAACAGCAGCTCTTCCGCTGATGTAAACAACACCGAAATGCCAACTACTTTTGGTGATTAAACCCAGACTAATCACTGCCTGTGAGTCGCTGAATCCAAGTTGGTTTCTGGTTTGACCACGACCACCAGGGTTCGCTGGATTGACCTTTGGTTGTCAGGTTGAAATATCAAGTGTTGCTATGGGGTTGTTAAAGATGTGTGTAACATCGCCGAGTAACTCCTCTGACTGAGATCGCCACTGACTAACTTATGAAGATTTATATCAGTCAGGATTTGTTATTCTCAGTTTTGTCGCTGGCAATAAACATGAAATCAAGTCAAATTCAATTCTTGGTTAGCTTACAATATTGGATAGGTACCGTGAATATGTCCGATTTAACTGCGAGAAGAAGTGTGATAATTAGGAGTATGCAATAGTAATGAGAAATTTACTCAGCTCAAACCCAGGGCTAGTTACTACGCCGTATTAATAACGCAGCAAAGGAGTCAAAGAAATCGAACTGTGTTTATTGCTATGTACAACGTAACTGTTCACACAGTCAAACACAATTTTCAGTCATGATTTATAACCACTACACTCGCTAGAGTTCAAAAGAAATTTCGGGTTGTTGTAGTGATTACTGCTTTTTTCCACTCGCTCAGGAATTCTTGTCTACGAAGGCTCGATTGCAAATACTTCTTTACTGACTAAACTCCAGTCTGAAATGGATTCAGAGACAATTTCCAGTGTCAGAAGATCCAACGGACAGTGAAAAGGAGAGCTTCGAAATCTGCATGCGCTCCAGACCAATGATAGACGAACCAAAATTGGCAACGAAAAGTAGACATGTATAAGTGACCGACTCTATATCTGTGACTGATAGTTCAGAGTTGCCAAAACTAGGTATATCGTGGTTAGTATACCCTTAACAGAAATATCAGCAGGCTTCAGGACAGCACAAAGTTTTAGCAATTAGCAGATATAAAATACCCAACACTATCAAGGTCAACACTGAAGGAATGTTTGAGACAACAGTTAACAGCAAATGATTGTGTTACACAACACGTAGAGTCAGCAAAATTAATACAAATCACAGTGAGAGCAATGGATCGAAAGTCAGATGAGAGACTTTGTTCTTGTAAAGAAATCTGAACGAAACAACTCTTCGAACTACGACAGACAGCTTGAATGTGACCTATCTTGCGAAATGGACAAGTACATCGGGAGTGTTTATGACCACATGATTTATAGTTATTCCAGTGCCAAAGAGGATTCGGATTGGAACGATGCGGTTCAACTGTGGCACTTCTGTGATAACTCCAGTAGCACGATCGTTCCCTGAGCGTCCTCCAAGTGATTCCTGAATATTTTAAGGAGACACTTTGGGGACGGTCGGGAAGAAAATTGTGCGATTTAATTCAATACTACCTACATCCTGAGTGTCTAATATACCCATCCATAATTAAAGCTAACTTCTGCCCTCAACACACAAGCAACGTAATTCATAATTTTTTGAAATATTGGAAACACCATTGTAACCAAACAGATTTTGCGTTGAAGAAATGGGTCACAGGCAGTTACAAAATGGTCAGCTTTTTAAAATAGAAACCCTTATAACAGTTCCTGTTCCTCGTCAATATCTGTAACGGCTTATTATTCTGTCCATATCTTGATATATTCAAAAAATATAAGATTCTAGGATGCATTCGAAGTGGAATATCTCAATTAATAGGCAAGACGCAACAATAACTCGTTTGGACAAACTTAAAAAGAACGTACAGTTGCTTCGGTAAATGAAGGGTTCATCCATGGATTGTTTCCCAAAGCCCAACTTAACTTGTGCAAACTCCATCCCTTGTAGTGTTTTAAAGAAACATTATATGGATCAAATAATGTAATATGGAGTACTTGCAAACAGCGTTCACATAATATGTGTATATATTTAGTACTTGTGAGCATTGTCGGTTTCACGCACCCTTCCGTCAGGCAAGAATACAACTCCGTCACAGTGCACAACGAAAACGAACACGGACGAACTGCCTGATTGGCGCGCTGTGCGAGTTATTGCGAGTAAACAAAATGTCTGAACAAAAACACATTATGCTTGATCCCCAGGAATTGTACGAGTTCATTAAAGCCAACATCACTAAAATGTATGCCGTCAGACGCCCGTTAATGGTCTTCAGTGAGTGTCCCTTCTGTACTACTCAAATGTCATCCAGAGAACGGCTGGCCGTCCCACTGTGCTTCTAAACTAGTTACTTTTCGGACTGCCGCAATTGTTGGTGTGCTTACTTCTCAGCTGTGTTGGCATTATGTGACATTTGGTTCTCCGCTCACTACGCCGTTGGACTATTGTACGTGGTCCTTAGTGAGAAAAATACGACGGTGTGTATGTGTGCCCAGTTGGACCAGGTACACCAATCAGGAATGCAAAAATCTAGGGAATACGCACCATGACAGAACTGTATGCAAAACTTGAACGAACGCTGTCACCGACGTAGCACAATCCCTGTCCCCAAATGCACCATGCACGTCAATCAAGGATGTTGAAAGCTGCGAAAATCACACCCTGGCAGAATTGTGTGCGTGAGCCGCGAAAACTTGATCAATCAACAGCGTGCAAGTTACAAATGACATGAAATTCGTGACGATCACAAGAAAGCCCTGAAAGATCGAACTCAATGTTGTTGAAAAATCGAAAAAACTGGACTGGCAAATGGGCGAGAATAAAAACACATATGTAACAAATAGTGTAAACATTAGCAATCGACTAGTGTGGTGAATAGAAACGAATTGGAACATAGACTAAACGAGTGAACTCGGGTGAATTGTGTTTGTGCGGCTGATAATTGCAAATAGTGCAAACTTGTGACGTTGTGAACTGAAACATGGACTGAACAATGTTCGGTTATGACTTACGAACACTACAAGAAACGTGTAGACAGACTCTCATAAATATCACAGCGAATGAGATAAAGCTGCTTTCAACGCCACAAAGTGAGGATGTAACTTCCGTCAGAGAAGACAGGTTATCCAGCATTTTGGTTCTAGACAGGAGGTTTGCTCGCGGCGTGCACTTGCTCATAGGACAATTCTACATTTGACCGTCAAACAAGAATCATGTGCTCCAGGTTTCCATCTACGCGAATGGTTGATATGTTTGGGGCAGTTTCCGCGTTTATATAATGAGGTACAGCAATCAAACGTCGAGTTATACAGATTGTTTTTGCATCGAAATATCCCTTTGCAATAACTGTTCTTTGGACACAGTGGAACTTAACTAGGGTAGAAGTACGTGTCATTGCTAATCGGAATCTATAGGTTCATTTTGACAACGATGTTTTAAAAACACCATATTTTTCTTAGTAATCTATCTGTTCAATAGCAAAGAACATGTTTGTAGCAAGCAAAATTTCTCATTTCACGTACAATTAAATTGTCGTCAGTAATAAGAACACTACAAAACAGACAACAGCAACCTTTACAAAAAGTGTGTTTTAAAACAATCGTGCAGCAATAGGGAGGCTTTAGTCTGTTACATTTGTTTTTTTGAATGAAGATTACTGCAAAGTTTATCTGAAAGTAAAGGCTGCAGCCACATGCGGCTGGCGTTCAAATTTATTTTTCTTCAAAATTTGTATTCAACTTCATCTCATCTATCGCATATTGAACGATGACACAATGGAAAATACGGCTTGGTCCGTCCGGTAGGCGTTATGAACAAAGGGTTCTTCAAATATGATGGAATAACTCATGGAATATCATGGTGTTGAGATTTCACGCAACATAAAGGGTTTGGACTCTGGGGGTGTTCCAGTTGCGCAAATGCTCTGTATAGTAGGACAGTAGTAATCGGATTGCACATTTAGGGTGTCATTCACCCGTGGGTAAAACTATTAGAGATGAGAGGTAATTTTGCGTCTATCAGTCAAAGAAATAGAGAATAGTTTCCAGTATGTCTAACAATGGCTAGAATAGTTGCAGAGCGCCAAACTGTACAGTCAACAGATGGTACCTGTCCCTGAAAGTCTTTTCTCAACCTTTCAGCCAGCATTTATTCTCATCGACATTCAATACTTCGGTCTTCTATCTGATAAACACGAGTGGACAACAGAAAATCGATTTGGTGGCCTGTTTACCTGCCTCTACGCAATAGGGTTACATATAGAAGTAAAATAAGCCATGGACACGGATTCCTCCTGGTATATATCCCACTGGTATGTAGTCAGGCACGATGTTTACCTCGAAGACCTGTAACAAGGGATTGGGCTTTTGAGAAGACGAGATAGATATTGGTGCACATTGTCAAGACAGGATAAGTTGCTGCGGTGCAGAGAAAACTGTTAGTAGATATTTCATCAACATAAGGTAATCATCGATAGGACCGACATTCTGACTGACTAAATTTAACCGGTTTATGGATGAGGTTCTGTCAACTACAACGGCAGAAGGATCAATTTTAATTGACAATGGACCATTAGGTCCTAGTCCCGGTCAACCTGAAGAGTTTGGACTACTTTGCCCTAACCAATTACTGATTGTAACCGTCGAGAATTCCACGGGTTCAAAGGAGCCACAAATCCCCTATCGTGTGAGTAAATGCTGACGAAAATTGCATCAAGTGTCTCATGGGTTCTGGATACGGTAGATGAGACGTCATCTGCCAAAATTTCAAAACCGGTGGAAGTAACACTAAAATAAACTAACCATGAAGTTAGGGGACCCAGTTTTAGTCACCGGTATTCACATTTCAGCAGGCCTGTGGACAGATGCCATTACAGAGGAAAAGAGAGAGGGCATTATATGAACGAACGAAAGATGATCCGGAAGAGATTCGGTAGATCTACCCGCTGAAAGAAACTCCAGGTAAATAGGATTCAGGAGAGCCAGAAGGCGTGCCGCAACTGTTGCAGTGTGAATTGTAATTTCACATCCACCTTCCAAATCAATTGCACGTTTAAACTTGTACGCTTTCATCTCTGAAGCTACCTTAACCCAACAGTTTGTCCCATCCGTTCTCATTTGGGCACTTCTATACCCATCTGATTTCCAGACATTCTACACTTGTCGAAAAAAAGGTTCATCCCACTTTACCACGTTTGTTCCTTTCCCTATCATAACATGCCGTATTTGTTTATATGCATCACAATAACACATTGCATATCTTACCACAGGAATTAGCTGGACAGCTCATCACGTGTCTCCACTGCACTGTTGTCTGTGTTTGTGCACCCGTTCGCAAGTGCCTGTTTATCTAAATTGTTTATTACCATAAATGTAGAATCACGTTTGCTATCATTTTATATAGATACACGTGCAAACGTTTTATGTCGTCAACCCATTTTAAGACGTGTATATATCCAAATTAGACCGTCCATAACACTAGGCTACTAAAACGCATAGGCCGACCTTTCGTTTAATCTGACACGGACCGTCCAAGTTTTCAATCGGATCCCAAGGCAGACACTAATAAGTTGATGAAGAAACAGGTTTTTACTGTGAACCGCAAATGCTCTTGTTACATTGAATTAATAGTGAGAATCGGTACAAATGCTTGAAACCTATTGGCTCTAACACAGCAATTATGCAACCTGCCCAAAGTTCGCAAATCAGCTGTCATTGCGAACCCTATCCTATTAGTGTGCATTTCTCTTCATCGTTAGTTAACCGAATGGTTAAGTGGATTGTTGAAACTCATCAAGAAACTAATGGCTACAACCATGGTGAGAACAGATCGTTATAATCTTGATGAACTAGAAAGAGTCAACCTCAACAATGTAGATGTACAATCAGTTTTTACAAGCGTTCCTCCAAAAGAGACGATAGATTTCACTTGTGCGTTTGCTTCATTCATACAGGATCAGTGTTAACCAGTTCTCTGACTAACCTCCACAAATCTGCTCAGCTACATCATCTTACCTGCACACTTGTACCAGTAGATTCACTTTTTCGAAACTGAAATCCGAGGAGGAAAGGAGTCAAAGTTTAGGAAACTTGAAAAGGTACGATATTTAAAAAATATATTACTCACAAGTAGTTCGGCAGATATGATAATTTACAAGGAAGCCAACTGAGAAACCTCTGAAATTCGACTCGATTCGATCCAACGACAGAGGTAGTATGTCCAAGCGCGATAATTGCTCCACCAGTTGGGTGACGGAGCCACGTAGATTCCATATGACACAGCAGATTGAGCGTGTAACTAGGCTCGAATTAGCAAATTAGTCATAGCCCACTGGAATAAATTTATCACCGACCGAACACCGTGCACGTCACACACAAACTAACTATTACCAGCCGATTTTTCACGCTGCATCTGGGTGTTCTGTGCTTGCAGCATCCTATCATAAAAAATGCTTATTGTTGGAGGAATGGACGAATAACTTGGTTTCATAATTACCCAAGTGATCATTAATGACCACTAGCGGCACGGTTGTTGACTTTCTGAACTGACAACATGTTTTCATCCGTCTTAAACACCATTTTCTGTCAATATCATGTGGAGGTGTAAAGACACCCGACTGTGTTCGCTGGACTGTAGTGATGATTCAGCTGAGCGATCGTGGTGCCGTTGTACACCTGTGAACAACGTTACATGGTTTAACGGAGTGCAATTAATCTCTTAAAGTGGTCAAAATAACAACCACATACAATATGCGTGTTTAAGCAACGTTTGCATCCCATCTTCGTCAAAAACCCAGTGATTGGAATCCAGATTTGTGAACTCAGGGTGCGTACGTGGCCAGCAAGTTGCTCTGTTTCAAGCTGTGTACTGATCTCTCTACATTAATGATTAGTACATCAGGGGCAGCGGAGGCATTTTTCATGTGGCTAGTTAAAGATGTTTACAAGAATCACCGAAGTTAGCGTTCTCATCCATTGATTACACTGATATTCCGTAGTTTTCCATGTTAGAGTCCGCACAACTTCTGTCCAACAGAGTGACACTACGTATGCTTACTTCACCGGCCGTGTCACCGACTCCGTAAGCAAGAAGCAAGGAACACATCTAAAGCTTTTTTGAACATGTAAGTGGCGCACCATTAAAGATGTAATAATTACTGTTAGGTAGCGGGAGCCTTCAATAATACAGTGAATATCAGCCGTGAATGCCCATTTGCTTGTCACTTGCTGCAAATCAACAATTAGAATATCGTCCAAAAAATTGCCAGTCTTTATGATTTCAACTTGAAGGAAAGTTCTCAGTATGAAGTCATCGATTAGAATCAACAGGGCAGTAACTGTGTCTTCCCTTAGAGCGATTGGACAATCGGGGTACCACTCAAAATTGAATGTGACTGAGCACTTCCATGCGAAAATGTGGTCGGACCTTAGGTTAGGTCGGTGGCACAGTGCACAACATGGGCGCCTGAAGAGAACACAGCTGAAGTTCTAGTCCAAGCCGTGGCAAAGCTGCGTTCAGCTGACGAGTTCTAACAACGATGAAACTCCAGCACAGTGGTTCTTTTTGAACGATGTTGATAAAGTTGTCTATGTGCCTGCGACAGTTTTAATGAATAGTGAATGATCAACAGCTTACATTAAGTCTATTCTGGTTCGGTGGATTTTGAGTCAACCACAATCAGTCAGTAGTCCAGTCAGTGCTATAAGACCAGTTATTGAAATCAAGATATTCGCGTACAAGCTTAAAGTAGTACCAACGTAGAACCACTAATTACTTGCCATTCTCAGTAGAAAAATCAAATTTCTTTGCATAATTCACCAATGAAACAAACAATTTACCTTTTGCACCGTTATTTGTATATATGTACACATTTTCCTTGTTCCAAAGAGGCAAGTTTGGTGAGTAGTGGCTTGCCAGGCCATCTTTTTGTATCAAAAATGAACCGACCGTAATTACACTGTCACAAGAAAACAGAAACTGCTTTCTAATTTGTGATGTGTATCTGCTAATGAAGAAGCAGTAAAGAGATTTTGTTCACTGAGATCTTCAGTGTCGATTTACAGACGGTGTCGTTGGGCAGGCCTGTCCAACTGAACTTCTAAATGCGTGTGCGATTTTTCCGCAAGCGATAGTAGAATTATATCGCGTCATGTGTACAGTTTAACATCAATACCTCAAGGTTACGGCAAGTAACAACTTGAATACAAACGAACTCTCTGATGAATGTTTTATACCAATTGCAAGCACTTTTCCTATCAACTGGCGTGCACATGACTGGGGTCACACGCAGTCCGAATGATCACTGTCTCGCCTTGATATGAAAATGAGCACGCCGGCCTTGATTCGTTCAACGTGGCACTGAATTGCTCTAGCTCATTAATTAGGTAGGATGCACAAAACGACTGGATCGTGAACCATTATGTTTTTGCGCTCAGTGGCACCGAAATTGGGAGCTATAGTTACAAAATTCATTGAATGGAGTTACCATGACCATGAAAGTGAAAACCGTGAGGTTCGTCTGTTACAGTTACTACAGAAGTTAGTCTCTGTCTCGTCCGTGAATCTTTAAAACGGACATCATATACTTCCTTTCGTAATGAGCCTGGACCGGAGCAGACACCCTATAGGAGACAATTCAGCCAATCGGATCTAATGTCTAGCCTCCTACGAGTGAAATTCCGGTCTAATAACACAAGCCGATCAAGCAGGAGGACCATCCTTTCCAACGCTTTTACTCATAACAAATGGCGATTAAAACGAGTCACGAGGTTATACAGGGATTAAAATTTCAGCCAAGGTTGTGGAACGTGATAACAGAAGGAAAAATTTAAAAGCAACACACATCGCTTAATTCCAGTTTTGAATACCAATATTGTGCCACGGAGTGCAAGAACAGCTCGGATAAATATATGCTGGAAGAGTACAGTTATTTCAAGTAGATCCTCATTCAGAATGTTTACCCCGTACGTTTTATCGAAAAGCATTCAAAACCAATAAACATCCAACTACTTGTCACAACAGTATCTCGTAAGCCGGTGTCTACATCGTAACCCTTGAAGAGCGATGGTGTGGCACTCCTGATAGAATAAAGAATGAAACCAACCTTCAGTTGCACACATACGTCAACGAGGTTGTTTTGGTTCACTCTACAGTGCCTTCAAATCTGAAGAAACATCCAGTACAAACAATCGCGAAGTCACGCCATATCTTTACATGCTGACTGCAGTACGTAAGCCGTACAATGAGTGCACTGAACACTCGAATATTGGAGCGTAATGCGAAATGGTTGTGGAATGTGGAAAAGAGACAGTTAGGAATAGCACATCAAAACACTTGTGTGAATTTGGTAACAGGGTACATCCTTCCAATGTTTCAATACTGTTTGTCAGACTGTCAACAAACGTGATTAAGCTTTATACGAAGTACTAGCCTTGTGTCTGAGATACCGCCGACAGTGTAGTTACCACTGTCCTGGCGCTTCGTTCTACAGGAGCCGATTATTGGTCATATTTTATATTTTATATTTCGGCATTTCTTCAAGGTAGAAGACTTGTTAATTTGCTGCTGTGTTTATGTTACCCCTGTCTTCAGTTTATAAGCAAGACGCACCAATAGACCTGAGACTATAATTGTTGAAACTGAACAACACCTGAAGTCTAGACCTTCGCCAAAGTCCCCTCTCGAAAGCCACTGAAAAGAGATTACTATGAGAAGTGGCAATATTCAACGCAACTGGGTTGCCCGATTACTTTTTCTGGAATGTCTTACGTGAAAACGGAACGTAAAATTTTCCTTATTCGAAATGGATTTCTATATAACAACAAGTAATACCCATATTTTCAATCAGCTATGTGTAAACCCCACCACATTACCCATCTATGTTAGGCAGATTATGAATACTTTATTCCGTTTTATTCCCCTGGCCCCAGATGTATTGTCACAGGATGGGTGGGAACAAAGAAAAATGCAGTAGCTCAACGTCGAGATTTCGGTGAAAGCAAATGCTTTATGGGATCTAGTTAAATTCTGCCAAGAACGAAGTCCGCTCCAGGCGCTGATGTTTTATATCTGTGATCAGCTATCAAAATATCGACATACGGAACAACATGGAAACGTATACGCCAAGAATATCGAGGATGATCGTTTCAGTTTACCAACAACACATAACAAAGGCAGATTGGAGCAGTTTAGGATACGGAACCCTACCTTCCTCGTTGTTCATTCTGTCAGAGTGTGCAAATTTTCTTTTTAATGCACGACGGTGATAGAATTTCCAGTTTAAAGAACGTTGCCTACAATTTCTTGAACACAGTAAAACATTTAAAAACATATTGACAGATTATCCGTTAGGAAGATTGTAAGATTTCGAAAATTCCATTAAAATAGTCGGTAGTCAAACTGAAGTCAGACGAGATGAGTGAGACAGTGACAACGTAGCCCTTGTTTTCTGTTCGTTTCGCTTTCATTTACACGCACTTGCTTCTGATTATCGATCATCCGGATGCACGATTTTCGATGAAAGCTAAACTAACCGGTTGACACAATAGCTTGCACATCTCTCAGATTCCGTTCTACCTCGTATGGGGGAAATCATTGATAAAACTGATTGGTTATTCTTAGTGAAGCAGTCGGTAGCTTCTATGTAAGTGGAGTCAACTTAACCGTGTGTTACGAAAATGATCATCCAGCTTCCTCAAGTGGCGCAACGAACCACCTTCCACTTTATGATCGATCTTCAAGTGTTTTGGTCCTCACCGATCGGCTTGATGGAAATGTGTTGTATCAGAGGAATAAGTAAAATTCACACGTGAAAACAAGTGAGCAATGCTGACCGAATGAATGGTAGTTATTGGGCAGCGACGACGTTTTCTGTCGTGGCCGAAACAATATATCATTACCTAGTTCATAATGGATGGGTACAGGTCCTTGGAAGTGTTGTCAACTGGCCAACGAGGTTAGAAGGACCAATTTCCGTGCACGTGTTCGGAATGGGTCAGCCTAGTCAGAACAACTATCGCCGAACTCGTATGCAGCTGCAAAACTCTGCATAACAGTTATTAAGGAAACCGAAACACGGAAAGTAGGTGTTTGGTTCAACTACTCGTAGTGTTGTTAAGTGCGAATTTTCCAGATTCATACGGTGCTTTATTGGTGCATAAGGTTTTGCCAAATTTTATCTCAATGTTTGCCTCCCTTCAACCGGTTTGCGAATGTTGATCCACTAACTATAGCAAACTTACCATAGATAGATTGCGGACGTGCCTAGGCAAAGAATGCAGTCACACAAGTGTAACTGGGTCGGCAGATGTCTACAGCGGCTTACTATTTCACATCTGAACACACTGCAGCTGATGGAGCGTGGTTTCTGCACAAGGTGGTAGGTGGACGATAAGACGCATGAGGAAAAATATTTTTGGTGGGTCATTCACCATGTAAATTTACTTGCTCCCTATGTCCATACCACAGCAAACCATGCACTGAGGCATGTAGCATGACGGGATTGGATGGCGTGAACAGCAGAAGCTACTATCAGTCAGACCACCATTCATAGCCGATCAGCGATATCGCCTGGAAATTATAGGCTGCTAAAGATTTGATAGGTGACTATAAAATAGAAGGAACATATTGAGATACTTTTTAAATGACACGAACGGTCATGCAAGGAGAAATCGCTCAAGGAATGAGGTAGACATACGAACCGGTAAAACTCCAAGTGAAGAGGTCTCAGACACAATAAATCTATACAAGTAACCCAAGAGGCTTGCTCTGGAGACATGCAAGCCGGCGAAATAGAGCATTCCTTGAGTAAGCTCGGTTTTACAATTGGAGGATTTACAATTCAGCTTCGCGGTGATTGTTACCAACTGTCAGCTGGAAACCGGAAACATGGTCGTAGTAAATGAAATTTATAGCTTCATTGATTATAGAGTCTGTGGATGGACTTTTGATAGAGAGGTTCTAAACGTTTATAGTCAAAATTGACAGGGCAATTGGGGAGTAGTATTGTTGTATTCGTCCTCATGTAATAAACAAATATGGTGATATGCTTTAAACTAAGAAAGAGTACTTGCAGCAGTTGACTAGTGCTAATGCAAATATTCACAGTTGTGTGTGAGCTATGGTACTGCAAGAATGCTTAGAACAGGCCGGAGAGGTGTATAGAGCTCTCACAGGGAATCATGTGCTCCACAGGGCTTCCTTCAAGATTGATAGAACCAAATTTGTGCTAGTGTTATTTTTTCTAATGAAGTGAGCCACTTACCTTCCGTCTCATGACTACGGGAAGTGCCACACTGTTGTTCGCCAGTGCTGTACGTAATAACTCGTCCGGTTTGATTGGCACCATAGCGGTGATCAGCATACTGCCCACCTTAGCCAAAATGTCCATTCAGATGCGCTGATTGTCACACCTGTTCAGATTTTGATCCCTACCAAACTGCATGTCTGTTCAGTTGCGTCCAAATCATTAACTTGGGAATAACGCGATGGGAGTTAATTGCAAACTTTGCGTTTCAAACGCCATTTCAACTTTATTCAGGAAAGCTGTTATCAAAATCACGTTGCTAAAGGGACGGGAATTAGCTGCGTTTAACGCGGCTGGCTCAAGCTGCTTCATCCGGATTAAGTGATTGAACTATATTGTCAATAGTTGAGGGTATGACTGGCGACTGATAGCAAGAATGCGCTTGCGTCCGGCGTTAATGAGCACTCCAAACTACAGAGCAGATATAACTTTATCAGGGTGGCATTTTTCATAAGCGCGTTTTTATTACAGATATCGACAGCTCCTGTAAAGCACCATTC
Source organism: Paragonimus westermani (assembly GCA_008508345.1). Taxonomy (NCBI): domain Eukaryota; kingdom Metazoa; phylum Platyhelminthes; class Trematoda; order Plagiorchiida; family Troglotrematidae; genus Paragonimus; species Paragonimus westermani. The sequence continues at coordinate 19,269 of QNGE01001789.1, read as the reverse complement.
CCAGTAGGTAAACGAACTATTATTAACCGTCTGAGGTTGTCCAAAACGAATCCAGCAATTCCCTAGCAGTTGGTGTAAAGCAATAGTTGAGTCTTTTTCCTTCTTCTGAAGCTAGTGCACAGTTTCAGGAGAGAATACTGCTCACTTCATGCGCTTTGCAACAAGGGTTTCAGAGCTCATTGATTTCATCAACGCAACTTTCGTCACAGGTACTCCTATCGATTTAGCAATCTCATTCCGTTTACTCAACCTCACAGACTGGATATATAGGGTGTACCAGCAGCAGGTGAGTATCAGTGAGAACCACTGATGTATTGCTGTCTATAATGAGAATGACGAAGTTGGTGTGGACCACCGGTAAATCCACACCAGTGTACAACGGAAATAAGTTCTGGATGGCTTACTCGGAATGGCGGAGACGAATGTGTTAAAATTTTCTCACGCCATAGTGTGGAGATATTTCTTAAGTATATCTTCAGCTCTGTACTAGTAGCGAGTTGGAGCACGTTTTACTTTAGATGAGACACACGAGAAAATTGGAAATAAGTTTCCAACCGCACTGAGGTGGTTTTTAGTACATAAACGCCAGGAATCTCTGTTGTTTGTTAACTGCAACTAAATAGCCTGTAAATTTCAGAGAACGTTTCTCAATTCTTGAATCCATTGTAAACATTATGCTGTCATAGTTAAATTTGAGCCACTGTAGAAATTTGCTGGAATCATGAATCTGCGCAATCAGTGTGTCCTCCACACCGCGCTGCCAATTTTGTAAAGGACAGGGAGATTCATTCACAGCTTACACTTCCAGATTTCCAGGAAAGCATTTTACCCTGAAGATGCTAGCAGAGGAATCATTGTTACACCATAGGATGTTTTCCACTCCTTTGCTGAATCATGTATATAGTGATTACAACCAAAATTTAAAACTGGTTGCAATTTTGGAAGGCGCTGATCATGTGTTGATGGTTAAACTTTTGGACCGAAACGCTTGCCTGCTGTGTATAAGTATTGCATTAGAATAAAGCGAGGCTACGAAAAAACCAACAGTCTTTATATCTTTGACGTTAGAAACACCTGGAAACTGTTACACCGAGAACCGATAGATAGGCCCTAAGTGAGTCTTGCTACCAGAAGGGCTAGTCTGTCATTAGCAAATGGTAGCCGATCGTTAAAACCTAGTCGAATTGATCTGCAAACAAGTCATACTTTTGTGACGGGACTGTTGGGTTGCTGCGTACTGTTCAGGGATAGAAACTTAATACTATAAAAAAGAATAATTAGCATTTTTGTCTCAAAAGCCGAGCGTGTTATGGTTTGACGAAACCGGCTTAGAGATTTTAGGTTCACTCTGCCTAGATAACCAGCCGATATAATCCGAAATCATTCAAAGTGATGTGCGCCTCAGTTATTAATGGAAATAGACTGTCACCAAATATGCCCTAATTGTAAAAGACTATCCAGGGAATTGTTTCAAACCATTAGAAATATATGTTAACCATCAACTTTCTGGGAAAACAAGTGTTTGATCTGTGGATGAAGTCGTCAGGGCGTGTTTGGTTTGTTTGTAAAAAAAACATCCTAAATTTGACTTCATTAGTCTCTGCTGTGCACAGCACAGCGTTTGCTTTCTTCCTGTTATAACTATCACTGTTAATTTAGTGAATCTTCCTTTGTTGATATTGTTCGACATGCATCCGACTTAATCTGCACCCGATTGTTTTTATGAGCTCATTTCCCGTTGAGCGGTGGCCATTGGTGGACTCATGTTTGGTTACTCCATTTTGAACGCCCTCATTTTTGTATCCGATTAATTCATATTCATTGTGAAAAAGCACCTTTTATCGAACAGTAATGTATGAATCCCAGTTTTATTTCGATCACCTTTTCTGATGTTTTCTAAACCTAGAGGATAGTTCCTTCACGGCGACCGTCTGGATAAGCAGTATTGGAATTTTCCAGTACGCGTTGTTGGGTGAATTACCTTAAATTGCCAGGAGCGATTTCATAACGAGGGTTAAGACAAATACTTTCTCCGCACGAGTTGGGTGCCATTGATTACACTGTAAAATCATTGTCTTCTTTGGCGACTGCGAGCAATATGGCTTGCATAGTATTTGTTTTTAAATATAACAAACATTTTTACTTGTTTTGGCAACCGAACCTCATGTGCTATTCTTCATAGAGTTTCCGTGTGTGAAAACTTGTAGCAAAGATTGACTATCTGCACAACTCGGTAAATTACTAAATGTAAATTTATCCTGGTTAACCTCAATATGCAGTACTTCACTGTGGTTAAATTACGTTTCAAAAACAACTGACGTTGGTTCCAAGACGGTCACGATGGATAAGTGTGGATTGTACTCCAACCCACGTTTCACAATTCACCCTTCCATCTTACTCATCTAAATGATCAGACTATTTGTATTTGTGGCTTATTGTTAACCTTACACTTAAAGTCGAAATGTCTCTTGATCGCAGTGTAACGATTTTTGTGCGTTGTATTCAAAAACTTTAGAAGTACAGACTACTAATCGAGGGGAACTCATCGTGATGGTCTCGGCCACACAGTCAACGGGCAATTTGTAACACAGTAGCCAAATCCGAGTTTTGCATAGTTATCGTGATTTCAGATCATTCTGATTAGTTCTTGGTAGTTCGAAGCATCCACCTACAGACCACAAAATATAACACACTGTATTCAAACTTGATTTACCAAGTATGCTTCTTTACACAAGGAATATCCTTGGGTAACCGTGTCAGTGTTGGTATATTCTATTACCGTCAAGGAAGTGATTATAGAAGACAATAGACTGTTATTGCACGATTTATGTCCAGGTAAATTTCGCTGCAACCTCACGAGTGCACTTAACAAACGATTTACATATAAGTGTGATAAATCAAATGACGGCAGAAGATACCTAATTTCAGAGTTCACAATCATTGCCAACACCGTGTTAGCGACGACCCTGCAGAGAGTTGCTTCTCAACCGACAACACAGGTTTGAACTTTCAGTTAGCAACAACCTCAGCAAAGAGCAGTATTTAGCTGCGTAGTCTTGAATAGATAATACAAGACGCTGTTTCAGAATTGCATTGGTGTTGCATTATTAGACGTAGACAGGCAATCGATGACTCAATTTCCATGTTTGTGTGCGTTGTTGTGATGTGCATCTGTGTGACCTGTTATTTTGTCCAATTCAGGATATGGCGCATAGCTCCGGCTAGGATCTGGCCTTCATTTCTGTCAGTATACGATCATCTATATCGGTATCCATAGATAATATTGGATTTAGCTTCCTCTGTTGCCGATCGTCTCACAGTACGCTGAAATCCAGAACGCCTTGAACAGAACCACTAGGAGAAACGTACTGTATGTTCTCCCGATAAAACTGATTAGGCGACGATGAATCAGCTGACACATTGTAGCCTGTTTTTATGGTTGTCGCTACCATAGTAGTAACAATTACTGTTAACTCGGACATTAGATTTTCTCTACGATCTCATTTGGTTTCTCATCTTGGTGTACAAGTGATGTGTTGTATGCAGTCGTGATAATGCGGCGAAGTTTTTTTCGAAATAAATCGTGCAATATCAGCCCACTGTCTTCTGCATTCAACCATGTGTGTAACTTACTCAAATACCCATATCGCCATCCTAACGCACGCGAGTGGTGTCGCATCAGTCGCAACCAAATGAGCATGGTTTCCACCGTTGACCCTGCAATCTATCTGTCATTAGTTAGATGTGCTACGTACCACGGCAATCTCACGTGCAATAGAAACTTTTCAGTGGCAGTTGTCACTGGAGTCTTACACAGTTTTGACATACAGTAAGCGTCAGGACTTTTGTTTTTGGCATTTACAAACTGGATCATACATGACTCCCTGTTGGTTTTGGGCAAAAACACATTCGGCTTTCCACAGTATTTGTAGGATTTGTATGATATCTCACCAAGTTGGAGAGCGTGCAAAATTTATACGAACAAGGAAACTTGACGAAACAAGCTGGTAAACCTCAGAATGAAAAATGGCGTGAAGGCGACTTTGAGAAATGGCAAGGTTGACATCGGCACAACTAACTCATTATTTTTTCAAATAAAGTTCTGATATCAAAATAATTACACGCTTTTAGTATGAAAGTCGCATCATGGCATCTTTGCAAATTATGTGCTTTTTCCAGAGGACTGGCTTTAAAGGTGTATGGCGGATTTGGTTTCACGTGTCCGAGATTGTTAGCAAATTCGAAGCAGTGTGTAACTTTACATGACTGATTTCCTTCGACGACGGTGTTGTACGATCACGAAATTTGGTAAGCCTGTGAATTGGACCTGTCACATAAGTAAAAATAATCAGTGAATCCTCAAACTATTTAGTGACTAGCGGAGTATAACTTAACACGAGGCTTCTTATAACTCCATTCGTACATTTTTCAAATTTAAGGTTTTACGGTTTAATACTTCACGACGATAAAGAATTACCAGTAATAGTTTGCTAAACTGCGTCTGTTTAGTTGTACGTGACTAGTTATTTACCACCCTTGACTCGTGTATCTTATCTGTGTATGCATTTTGCGGAGGCGATAAAGATGTGAAGATCCCTCGGTCTGGATAGTAGAATAAACCATACGGACCGTCCACAGTTTTGTTTACCAAACTGAAAGAAACTCATGTGTTCCAGTCTTGAACCTATTCAAATTTTTTCTGGCTTCATGCTTTGTTAACTAATCATAAAGTCGCACAGTAAAATGCCTCAGTACTCCCTTTTGATTAAGTACCTCCGCGATTTTGCCTTTGTCAGCCTTGGGAAAGTTAGTTGATTGATCACTTTTTGAAATTAATTACTTCCCAGCTGGTGAACAATAAGACAGCTGGTCGTTGCTTCTGCGAGAGATTCGCAGATGTGAATCCCGGTTCATTTACTGTTTCTGTGTACAGTACTTTCATAAGATCGATGAAAAGAACGATACCTATAGCAACCCAATTGGCATCCGCGGGAGCATAACACTAGTCACTCTTAGATGTAAGTTATTCTAACCCTGGAAAGGAACTTAAAGAATGGCTCCCAGTTATGTTCTCAGGAAAATGCAACGTTGTTCAACATGTGGTAGATGAAATAGGACCCGATACTCCAAAAGTTTCATTAACATTTCACTCCAGATGTGTACGTGCGTTCGTTGAAAAATCATGACGTTTGATGTATTCCATGAAGATTATCAAAATATTGGTAGCTAATAAATGCATAGTCAGTCCATCCAAATTTTCACAGCCGCAGAATTCCATTTGATGGCTGCAATGACGTAAGCGTTACCTTATAAATGAACGCAGGGTTGTCAGATTGACACTTTTCAAAACAGCCTATTATCCAGCCTGACGATATTAACCGTACAACTTACATCGACAGTTTAAGTGAGTCTGCAGCTCAAACTTAAGTATGCACACACATTTGTCAAATGTCTGACCCGTAAAGTGCAATGAACTAATCACAAAACTTTTGAATTCTAGCAAACATTTCAACTGTCTTTTCCAGTCGTCCGTGAAGGGGGCCAATAGTGGATGGCCCAAGCTGTTCAGGATTCGAACACATGTAACTTCGTTTATTAAATGTGTTCTAACGACTAACACAAAAGATGTGATCGGTTGAGTGTGGGCCACTCTTCCACAACTAATACTGGTGTATGTGTGCGTATTTTTTTCTGATTTTTCTATTTCAAGATACGCTACATGCGGGTTGTTCAAGCTTCCGTCCATGTTGTTGGCCCCTGCAAACGTCATAAGATTTGCAAATCAGTCAAGAAACAGGAGGGTGACGGTTTCCATGACAATTTTACATTCCACTTCAAATGCACTCCTCGGATTATCGGTTAACAGTTTGCTACCAATGTTAGAAAGTGAGCCAACGGCCAGGTAACCCTACTTCATAATATTCGAATTAGTCGTTCCCCACCAAACACAATCGACATGGCGTGTCGTTTCCCTGTTTGCCCTTGCACTGCAAGTATTTGATTCTTATGGAATTCGATCGTATATTCCATTTCTCGGTCCGATTGCGTGAAAGTCGAATTGTTCGTTTGCTCCAATCACGCCAACTTATCTTTTCAAATTAAGGATTTTATACAAGTACAAAGGCATTCATCATTCGCTGGTTATTTGTTAACGTGAAATAAAATCGTGGTTATGTTTAAGCGAACATTTATTGACAACATAGGAGGGAATAATTTTAGTAATGTTGTCCGGGTGTATATGATTCGGTGTTATTGTCCAGTTAAAAAATCAATAACGTTTGTGCAGTGGATAGTCAATTATGTGCTGGATTTCATTGAAGGGGCAATATTCTATCTGGAACGTGAAGAACAGTAAGAATTTTATCAAATTTACAGTCAGAAGTGTGCGACCATGTCGAAAGTTATTCGGATCATCTGATCTAACCTGCCAAGTAAGTGGTAGCAGAAAGGCAAAATCGATTTCTGAATTAACGTATGCTGTAAGTCCATATGATGTTACCACTCTGATGGTTGGGATTAGTAGTGGTGTTGTTCGTAGCTCGAGTTGATGGTTTTGGTATTGATATGTTCGCCGAGCTTGGCATTTAGGTTGCAAACGTTTCATCACCAAGTGAGGTGACATCATCAGTGCGTGAGTGTTTCGGCGTATAAAAACGCCACATTCAAAATTACACGCCGAAACACTCACGCACTGATGATATCACCTCACTTGGTGATGAAACGTTTGCAACCTAAATGCCAAGTTCGGCGAACATATCAATACCAAGATGTTACCACTCATTTAAACTGGCTGAAAGATTTTCAGCTGCACTATCCTGAATAGTAGAACTAACGTGAAGCCACATAAACACGGAAATTAGGTGAGAATGTTGTTGAAAATCATCGTATTTTCGCAACCCTATTGAAAGTCAACCGAGTCTTGAAATCTGGTCGCTCCTGATACACTGAGCGTTTTGTCTTGGTTACAGAATTTGTCACCGTAGTTCGATGGTGCTCTGTGTAGTACTCGCTCATTGTCCTCTGTGCTTGCCGTATTCTCTTCATGCATAATGCAATATGTAATGCGTGCATATTATTTAAATCATCTTGAAACGTACATGTGATTTCGGTCAATCACTCTGAAGGTGTAGGCAGCTACACACTTTTGTATAAACTATTTTCCATAAATCACAAGGGAAAGAGTCGTTTGTGACATTCTTGAGTTTGTACCCTCAGACGTTCATTGCTTATAGTGCTGTAACTCCTCGATTACCTATGATACGTAAACAGAGTATCTTCATTCGATGAAAGTAAATGCACCACCGTCCAATTTTTGATTCCATGTACACCAGGACTAGTTAATATAGTCACATTTGTTAGCTTATGCCAGCGGTGACTCCCCTCGTAGAGAACACCTTCGTAGAACGGATAACTTTGGGCCCGACTCTTGTTTTGAATGATCTTCATTGTCAACCTGTCTTCGAAAATCACACTTGTCTAATACCATCTCGGTACACACCATCACTCCGTCGTTCGCCCAACCACAATTCTTTCAAGTTACTTGGGAAGCGTCAGTTGGAAGCTTGTGGCTGTCAGCCTTTGGCAAACAGTAACTACAGGCACACTGATGGACTACATGATTATAGATATATGCTTGTCCTCAACTGTCTCACCATTCATCCTATTACGTGATTTTATTTCTGATTGACTTGCTCATCTCACACACGACTTAGGCTATCATTATCGTGCACACACCTCCCCACCTTTGATATCCGGTATCGCTGTTATCACAGTTAATGGTAAATCAAGGTAGCTGTCATTTTAAGGAACTTAACAAACAATATGAAGCACTTGTATCTGAAGCACCATTGATAAGTTACACAACAAAACAAACTGGAAGACCTACATGATTTATAACATATTTGGTGATGCAAAAAGTTTTCGGGAAGCGTGTTTTTAAGATTCACTAGGAGATAAAGTTAACCGGGCAAGAAAACTATTTGATTCACATCGAATTTTCTGCCCAGTTTTATTCATTGATTTTTTTTAGGCAAGAAAACGAAAAGTACTGCCCTCACTAAACTGTTGTAAACCAGAGACAACTCGATTTTCGAAGACGTTCGGAGTTAAACGATCCTGTCTGACACAACAGACTGCATGTGGTTAGCTATATATAAATCTCGTTAGTTAACGTCACATTGAGTCAACTGTTTGGATTGCAAATAATTTCGTACCAGAGAGTACTTTTAATCTAAAAATGCATACGCAAACCGAACTGGTTGAATCATCATATCGGAGCGACTCGGTCATTACATACATACAAAATGGGTTGATTAGAACTCTACATCAGCTGGACAGGTGAGATTATTGCATAACAAGCACGTGTAAATGTCCTAAGATACTTACCAGCAATAAGTAGCTTGTCTTACAAGATTCCCGTTTTCAGGAAGAAACATTCAATCTAATACAGAAAATGTCGGTATTCCTAAGGCAATTAAAGGATTCTGAAAGTACGTGGATTCCGAATAACTCACCTATTCAAACGAGAATGAGATTTCAAATCATCTGGGGGCCGTGCTGTATCAACTTTTACATGTCTGATACCATGACGTCGCTGAAAAACGAGGACGAACAATACCTATCAGTGGCTTTTAAATTGAAGTCTTCAGAAGTTGATCTATCCTAGAGATGTGGACAAGTATGCTAAGTGTATTCAACAACTTAGCAAAGTGTCTGCTACAATTCATTACTGTACTGATCAAAAGGCTACTCGAGGTCTAATCGAATAAACACAATGATAAGACCCGGCTGCAACAAGGTAATGAAAAGAACAGAATGAGCTACGTGCAGTCAGATGCTTCCAGCATGATATAAGCTTACGTCACATGATCTGGTTTCATTGAATATGTCAACATTTGGAAGAGATTGTGCTTCTAATTTAAACGGTTATTGCGATGCTCCTTTCATAAATTCCAACAGTTGCTCTGATGGTAAGTGATTACTCACGTGAAGTTTAACAGCTGAAGCAGGCCAGGCATCTTCTCTGAAGTATTTAACAGCAGAACATTAGATGCGAATAATTTGAGGTTACTGCAAAAGAGTATCTTAACATATGAAATCTGAATATCCAGTGTACAATAATTAGATCTAGCGCGCCATTTTTATCGTATGTTTCAAGTGACTGTGTAATTCAAACACTGACATACTTTCTATTTCGTCACTCACCAAGTAAACAGCTTTCTGATCTCACAAAAGATAATGGTGAACATAAACAACAAATTATACAATAGAAGTGCAAGCTGACTGGTTGTGGCATATTGATTTGAGTATACCGATAATCAGTAACCAAGTCTAGGTTTAACCAGTTATGTTGGGACGTAGAAGAACAGCGAAAACGTTGACAGGCAGTTTGCATTCATTCGACATAAAAATATTGGGTTGGTTAACAGTTATTTTCGGTTACTAACGGGTAGTCGGGATGTTTGTTTTATTTTCAAGTTGACCACCACTCACATTTGATCACAGTCTTCGCCTTCAGATAGACTTACCAGTCAGCCTCTTTCGAAAAGAAGCACTAGACTGGAGTTTCGCTCTAATCAGAACTCGCCATTAGTGCATATCCTTGCCACAGCCGGCATCTTAACTTCAATCACGCATTCACAAGGGCTCTCGAGACAACTGGGCAACCTGATCATTGCTCACATGCGAGAGTGGTTTAGCGTTCAGATTTGATAATCTGGTCGTGCCTAATGTGAGGTTAATGGCGGCGCAGTGGTTAACATGGTTGCCTCATGATTGGAATGGCCGGAGTTCAAATCCCGGCCGTGGTAAGGATATGCACTACTGACGAGCTCTAATGAGAGCGAAACTCGAGTCTAGTGCTTCTTTTCGAAAGAGGCTGGCTGGAAAGTCTATCTGAATGCGAACGCTGCGATCAAACGTGAGTGAAGTTCGACTTGAAAATTATTTCTGACTACGACAGTTGGAGAGAAATGCATGAACTGTTGTGTATTACGATATCGTTCTACTCTGCGTGCCGTGGAGATACTGAGTCCACACTTAGTATTCAATATATTTCGACCAATCGAAGAAAACGAAATCATATGACATTCAGGAATAAATAACTTAGCTACATAACTGTTTTATGAATCCGGTTTGATAAAGTTCTGCCAATGACTCAAAACCATCCAGTACGAACTGCAGCACAAAGAACCGAACATTGCAGGACAAATTATGACGAAACCTATCCCCCAATATTATGTTATTATGTAATTTGATCCCAAAGCATAGGACCGTTAGTGAAACATAGAAGATACAAAGACAATGACTGCGTTTTGTCTAGAAGGGATACTGATACGTTGCATCTTGTTACCGTCGTTGTTATTCTTTGCTCTTGCACTATCACGTTCATATTTTGAATCCGTGCTCTTTTGCTGTATAGCCTGACTACGTCTAGTTTACTTCTGAAGTGACAAATCCAAATATTAATGTCCCTCTACGTTTGCCAAATTGGTTGAATCATTTTTTCTTTCTGAGCCAGTAACAGTACGGCCTCAGCGTGTTGTACCATCATGGCTGTTTTGTACAACTAGTTTAGTGCGATATGAATTCACGCTGATTAGCTTCTCCTATTTGAATATAGGAATGGATGCTTATTAACTCAGGTTATGACTGGAACGTCGGAGACAGCGGTTCTTTATTCGCAACCGAGCGTCCTTCTAAAGAAACGGCTGTTTAATGTAAAAGCCTTTTTGTTCTCTTTGATGGTGTTTTTACCAGCATATTTATCCAGTTACGCTGATTAACAATGTCACTTTCAAACGATACGGTACAAGTCCACTTGCAATTGCTATACACTGCTGTGTTACATGAAACCACAGAAATTTGCTATTCATCAACACTTAAACCCTAATATAATACCTCACTGATAAGCTTTACACCTGAGGGTTAAAATGACTCTGGTGGTAACAGTGTTTGATTAATCTAGTACACCCGTGATCCTTGAGTTACTTTCGAATTTTCAAAAATCATTTTGCTTTCTTGTATTATATACTAATGGAACTGTTACAGAAAACTCTCGTATTAGAGAACCGTTAAGCATTTCGGGCAGGTTGGGTTAGGTAAGGCCATTGTGATATATTTATGGATTATAAGATATATAAAAAAGCAACCACATGTTTCACTTGACCTATTCAATGCGACACACTATTCGGAAAGTTAGTCAATGACTAGGTTTCGGCAATCAAAGTGTGCAAGAACCGAGTTAATCAGATTGCTATTTTTTTCATGTGATAGTTTGTTCTGTTAGTCACGTGTAAGTATACGATTGCAACCACTTCAAGAAACAGAATCGTAAATTGTTAAGAAACTGTGAAGTATAGACTTACGTGAACAGTCGACAAGGACTTCGGGGTCCGTTGACTGCGCTGTGCAATTTTCTAAGAAAACAGATAATTGTCTACCAATAAAACGGTCTCTTTGGGAATTACACTTCGAAAGATATGCTGTAGATTTACCTAAAAATGCTCTTAACGTAATATTTACTTAGTTAGAGGATAACAGAAGCATTGTGTGAACGAGAAGTACCAAATGGAGAAAGAATGTTTATTTATACCTTAAAATATCTAAAGGTTTTTCACAGATATAACGTAAAAACGCGTTCATTGCCGCACCGATTATAAGTACAAAGTAAACAGGACTGAAACTTACTGTGGCATGTGTAATAGATATCGTCTAATTCTGGCGGTTCATGTAAGCCATCGCCGTCATAGATATTGTCATCAGCATCGTCGTCAGTATCTACATCAAGCTGATCCTCTAACAAATCTTGATGAAGGTGCTGCAGCAGTGATTCTGTTGGAAAGATCAACGTTGCACAGAAGAGATCTGGTGATACTGTCTTGTATCGACAACAGGTTTATTTGTAGACAATCATTCTGACGGAATTACGACTACTATTGATGTGTACGGTGGTTTAACGGGATATCTATCAGCACACAGCACCTATCTACGATCAGAGGACGTATATTGCAAGATGCTTGCATTTCACTTTCTGTTGTCGTTCGCAAAAGCTAAATATAGAAAGAGGCAATGTAAGCCAAATTGCGAGTGTCAGTATGTCAGAAGAATTGGAAGGAACCCTGCGGCGTCTGACCACCAGGCCAGGCATACAGAGGACGCCATTTAGAACACCCTGTCAAGTTCGGCTTCACGTAGTGAGAATTGCTGTCTTTGAGTATATAGGATGGTGAAAATGATTGTTTGCCTAAAAAATCCGTTGGATCAGTCGGATTATCGAAACCTGTTCTGTTTTCTGAAAAACACAGGTGATGGCAATACCACTAAATGGCAAAGTGCGGAATTGGGGACAAGTGGTATGACATGAACACATGACATGTGTAGGGGGATGAATAGCTATACGCGTCTCACCATGATGTATTTCTCACCTAACAGCTGTTCTGAACAACGACAGCAATTAACACCACTTGTTTTACTCGGATTGTTTATCTTTTGATGCATCTGAAATTCGGTCAGATGGAGTAAATGGTGTGTGTGCAGACGTCCCTATGTGCCTTTGTTGAGAAACAGGCGTTCGCGGGTTTCTGTCCGCCACATCACTGAATTTGTTTGTCTAGGAGGGCCAGCTGATGGTTATATTTAGCCTGTGGTATGAATGATACGTTCATGTGGGGTGAGTTGAACATGACAAGGATATCCGTTGGGTCAGCAGGTTCATTATCCACATATCGTTTATAAACACTGCGTCTCCCAATGGCTCTTTCTAGCTGGCCATTTCCACGGTTCGTTAATGAGATCTTTGCAAACGACGGCTTTAATGACGATCCCTTGGCCACACTATTCATTCTTGGACGTGGTATACGTGATGGCTGACATGTGGCTTACACGCAACACGTGATCACCAAACATGCTAACCCAGGGGATTTCTTAGTCATCTTCAACTCATCTCACACGAAAGAACGTTAATACTAGACGCTGAGCGTAACAGTCAACCAGCTGAACCAGCTTATACGGCGCCACGCTGGTGAATCTGTTAAACATAAGATCAATAGGAAGAAAACTGGGAATGGAGATTAATCCATTTCAGCAACATTTTAATACCGATGCAAAAAACAAATATCACGAACTGTCTGACTGATAAAGTTCTATGGATATGTATAGTAGGTAGGTCCTTCTTAGGCAACCTAATCTTGCTAAATGACTAATAGGAGCGACTTATAGACAAGGTTATGCAACGTCACGCAAAAGGAGACAAGATGTCTCCAGCAGAACGGACAGTAGTGCATATTCCGTCACCATTCACGCTAGCTGAAAATGTCGATGGAAGACAACACTGCTGTCAACAGAACCTTCCATACTACCAAACTGAGTGTCTATTTCAACTACCGTTCCATCCACGGCTGATGGGTAGAGTGCTTGTTTCTGTGGCTTATATTTGTGCATACTCATTTAATTGTTCCTATGAGATTAGTCACGCGGAACAAACGGCGGAGGGCTTATCTGAATGTATCCGTGAGCATCATCAATCCTGGATCAACAGCAGAATTACCTAGAAAATTACCACAATAATTGTGGCATATTCTATCCTTTCTCACCATACCGCCAATCCGGTCTCTTCTCCCCGTCCGCTTTACTGAGTTTAGGGCAGACACTCGAAAGCCGCGAAATGCATAACTTTTGCCGCAGCAATGATCGAACTTCGGTTGAAAAATCACCATTGTTCTAATATTGCGTTTGTCGTAGCTCACCACCCAGAGAATGATCGATCATACTGCCATGATTTTAGTAACGTTATAACTGTGAACTGGTTGTATCAGACCATAATCTCTGTTTGTGTAAATGAAGTGTATAAGCCAGTCTGGACTTGTTTTGTTTGTTTCGCCTTGCAAAGGTGGTCCACATAAATGCTGTGTAATTGTATTACTCGCAAATTGTTTAGCACATCTGTTGATCGTGAAAAGGATTCGGCTGGATTCGAAACAGGCACAGAACCAGTATGCTTAAGTGTGATATTTTTAAACTTTCGGTGCTCAGCTGATAGAGCATTTGATGCCTCTGGGCGTGCTGTTTTCGTTGTTTTTCGAATTCAGCCAAAGTTCAGGTTTTTGCATTTGAGTCTTCTCTATATGAGTTATGCATCTGGCCCGATAATAAACAATTGAAAACAAACGTTCTTTACATTCTGTTTTCCGACTACGGTGGAGTTTTCACTCATGATTAGGTTGGAATAATCTACTTCTTTGTTAAATGTACATGAAATACGCACCGAGATAATGAGGTCGATGTTTAATATCAAACTACAGAAAACACTTACGGAGATCGCGTTCCAACGTTGCTGCAGATATTTGCATCGTAATGAAAGGAAGCAAACATTTTCAATTTTCCGTTACAATTTACGCAGCTGATGGTTGTTATAGATCTGTCTTTCAATAATACCTGGTTGATTTGTATTTCTTACATTTGGAGCAGACCAATCAGAACAGCACGGTCAGCTAAGGAGGATTTGTTTGTGCAATAGTAATGATCAAGCACACTAAAGTAGGCACTGTTTTCATTGTGAGGAAATCTTTGATGTCCGTTTTTTGTGGTCATGGGTTCAAAAAAAAAGGATTTCAAATAAAACGTTTTGATTGATCGAAATACTTCTGTTGTTTCTTCTGGTGGTCATTGCTCTACTGCTCACCACAATTGCCAAAGATTGTCCTCTCAGATAAAACTAACCATGTGAGTTTCACTTGATCGAAAACTCGCTATCATTTCACTGTGTTTATTTTAACCACTTCGAAGACCTGTCTGGTCGTTTGCCAACATACTTCTGCCGAAATCGTCAGGACGAAGTCCACCAGACAGATATCTAGTCTCTACGATCACAAAAGTAACCACGGTTTATTCTGTTATGCAAGCATCCAGCTGGCTTCAATTCTATTCAGATTGGACACGAACAAACTTTCACTTTCGGACAAATTTCTAATAAAAAAACCTACAGTTCATCATTGATTCTCGTTATCTCAATTGAACACTCAAAACAGGATTAATTCCCATTGCTGGTGGCACCCTCTAGTTATCCTGGATTTTTTCCAACGTATTTAGAATTGCGTGAAACCTCTCGCACTACACATATCATAGGGTACATCTTCTTCACTAACTTTGCCTCATTATGAATGTCATTACAGTAGCATACAAATTTGTAAAACATGCAGTCCTCTCCCTCGAGCAGTGCCATTACACAAAATGTTTGTGGAGAACAAGAACCCACATAACGAGGACTACAAACCAGGTAGACCAGTAAAAACGGACAAGCGTTAGACATGAGAGAGGAGAAATTTCACTGGAGTACTGTCGTCTATTTAGTGCGTGAATAGGGCGACCAGCTGACTGTATATGTCGTGGGAATAACGAAAAATTAATCAATCAAGCTAGCAATTCATTGACAGAATGCCCATTACTGAATAACTCTGTCTCTCTGTTTGGGGATGAAACATCGAAGCTGCTAACATCACGGTCAAGACAGCTGCTGATCTATTTTACGGGATATGTCGAATTGTTTACGTGTGGCTCCAGAACAAAAAAAGTCAGATCTTCCCACATCTCTTCAAATAACACAACCTCAATCAAACAGCATGCGATGTAGCTCCAAAATGAAGTCCAGATCATTTCGTGATGACGCAAGTGATCGGACTGTAGATACACCCACAGAATCGCAACCATTGGACAAAGGAGTTAAGAAGTCGTCCACAGTAACATAATAAGCGTATCTTATTGAAGCGTCTTGTTGTACGTATAACTAAAGCGCTGAGTAAGCCTCTAATGAAACTATAAACGTCTTAAACGA
This sequence comes from Paragonimus westermani, assembly GCA_008508345.1. Lineage (NCBI taxonomy): Eukaryota > Metazoa > Platyhelminthes > Trematoda > Plagiorchiida > Troglotrematidae > Paragonimus > Paragonimus westermani. Next base: position 3,440 of record QNGE01001789.1, on the reverse strand, counting down.
ATGGTGATAAGGAACGCAACTGCTTTTGACCAATCTATGCTTCAAATCAAACGCTGTCGTGGTATCTTGAAAATTTTTTAACGTAACCGACGACGCATCTCTAGCTGAAGGAAGATGGCTACAAGACACTTGTATGATTCGAGGCTGCAGTAATAAAGTAAGGTTCATGTTGAAATCTGTTTAAACTAACGACTGCATCTCTTACACTGACACCTCGCCCCGGTAATACCGCTTAGATGGAACTGGAGGAGACATTACTGTGCTGTGAAACTGGCAAAATTACAGTTATCGATATCTGATATGTATGCATTCAAGTCTTCTGAAATTTCATGGCTTCACAAACAACATTAACGCAATCAGCTCAGCATTGTACGGTACAACGGACTTAACGAACTTGAGCAAAATACGTAATTCCAACCGGACGGCCTTGATTTGTGGAAACGTGACGTGTACAATCATTTAACTCATAATTAACAGATCAGTGCTTACCGTTAGCGTTGTTTGTCTCACTGTCTGTTACAGTAAAAGAAACAGTTTTCAATGCAAAAATATAAAAACCTTTTATCAAGCAGTTTATAAGGGTTAGCATCAGTATTCAGATTCAGTACAACGTAAATTTACTAACGGTAGGCGCATGCTAAATAGACTATAATTCGTTAACGAATGGCAAATCAGGGGTCTGTTGAGATAATTTTCAATGCCTTTACCCCACTCTTTGTTTTTAGAACCATTCCTAATGCCTTCTTCTTTATCGACACCGGGCAAGTAATTACTCTCGTCAAGACCGGTCGGAGATCTAAAATAGAGCGATCGTACTAAACCATGTAATCAGTCCCTTAAATTAATTAATACAGGATATCGTTGACCGTCGCATTAATACTGTCAGCTCAACACTACAACATTTGTGGATATCAAAAGAAAAATATCAATGAGTAAGAAATTATTTGCATCATTTCCGGCCTGAATCTAGAGAACTTAAACATTGCCATTCGGCAACTATACTAGCCGGGGTCGGCATTCCTGCCGTACTCGTGGAAAGTGTTCTATTTGATATAACCATTTCAATTACTCCGCAAAACTAGTCCACTTACGCGAACAAGGCGAAGACTCTGCTACAGAAAACAAAGACAGTCAGTCGTTTGTGCGATACATAAATCTTGGTTTTCCTAGTAAAACGGATTGAACACCATGAACGGTGTCATTCATCTAAGCATTATTAAAAGGTGATGTTCTAGAACTATGCACAGATGAAGACAGTGAACTGTCGCTTCCTGTTTAATCAGTTAAATCACAACTTCAGAGGTTTATCTGGGTCGCATTTTCTGTTGTAAAATGCTTTTGCGCTGTCGGAGGTCACTCAGTTAATCCCCTACTAAGCTTTCTATCATCAATGGACTACTGGATGTGTACGCATCAAGACAGGGAACACTATTTAACAAACAATTCAGAAATCGCAAGTGTATTCCCGTATTAATTAACGCATTATATATTTAATAGGCCATTAAACGGTCACAGCATGGTGATGACAACTGTCCGTATACCATTTTAAATTTGGTACTACTCTGAACATTTCGTTTGAAACCGCGACGAACTTGAGTATGCCATGCAACACAATGCTATCCGAGGTGATTATGATGACTAGCCAACTTTTGTGTAATGTATGAAAATCCTTCTTTGTACAAGACCTTTAATGCACACAGTTATGACTTGCGTTCAAATGTAATTCTAACATTACGTGGTACGAATTTTGGGTTGAACGAAATTGATCAAACTCCTTTTTTAGCGTTCGGTTAAAAAACTTCTCTCTGCGGCGTTAATTACACTACAAACACAATTTGTCTTAATCTAATCTCAGGTTTGGCGCTTATTGACGGGTCCATTTAAGAATACGTGTGGATATTCATCAAGGCTTCAGTTAGCAGTGTTTTTTATTGGTGATAGTTTCGGATTCATAAATCTGTTATTCTCAGCAACATCAGTCGTTTTGAAAATCGTGGCAAACACTAATGTAGAACACTTATCTAGGTCTACTGATAACGGGAATAATGGATGAACCACTACAAATTCATAGTTGCCTACGTAGCCAAAATGATTTTAATTTCAAACATATGTCATGTTTTAAGGAACATGAAGCCCCACACATGTTAACCGCTGTCCTTGTGCTTTCTGCATTCGATCTCGTTGGGTACGATCCTATGTCGTAATTAAAGGAAGTTGAAACGTCAATTTACGCAACAGAATAGTGCATGGCTAATACAACCTGGCTGTGACATCCAGAACACTCTGAGCAAGAGTGATCTAGAACAGAACAGAACTATTTTTCAACCGTTTTCCCCGATGACAGCCTGTATCGTAACTGGCCATCACCATTTATACACCAAACTATTTCGCATACCTTGCATTTTAGCGTGCTGCCATGCACAGAATTACTCAAACAATACTGTTATGTAGGCTGGTACCAGTATTCGTTCTATGTTTTGTAGTCCCTTTCATTTCATTCCTTTCCGCATCGAAACGCCCAAAAAATAATCGTTCTCATTATCGTTGTTACAGACAACAACATATCAGTAGTCGATACGAACGCCTAACTGTCGTGCAATCATTAGAAGAAAATTTGGCTCTTATTGAAACGCGAAAGGGCTGAACAGCATTGAACCATTTCAGATTGCTTTCCCTTTCTAAACCGAACTAGTGGACGGGGAAATTGCAGACATTTGGTACACAAGACTACGTGTTGTGTATTGTAACCAGATGTTCACAGTGAGAAAAATTTCCTGCCAATTTTGCAAGCCCACTTCACTACTTGTTGCTATTTCAGTCTAACAAAGATAGCATTCTTATCACTGAGCTTGATAAGCTGCTTGATTATTGTATAAAAGCAGATCTCAGGTGGATCCCAGACATCAGCCTCAGCCAAAATTCTAAGAGGATAAAGGCATTCTACTTTACTAGTGATAGCTTCAAATCTTTCCCTAGAATTCCATCAATATAACATGCCGGCAAAGATCACACAGCAGTTTAAACAGTGAGTTTAGCGCCTTCGAAGTGAATTAACTGTAACTCTAAACCGATCAGTCCTATCCGTAAGATTTCCGCGAAGAAACTTGTTGAATCTCAGTACCGCTTACGTTACTGAATGTTGCTCCAACCTTGAGAGTATATGCTTGTCTGTGAATGCCAATGGTATTGTTACTGGGGATACAGCTCTGGTTGATAACCTCATCCACCTGTTCACTGGCCAGTTTTGAAAAACAGTCGAGAACTTAATGCATGGGACATTTTACAAAGTGGCGTGTGGTTTATCACCAAAATTATTCAGACTTAATATGCACCAAAGTTTCTATTTTAAGGCCAGCAACATAACCTACTTTTTCTGTCACATACGTGTGTTATTCTGTTCTATTAACACAGTGTTATTTGTGGTTTCTTTATGACCTTCA